>MQUG01001122.1:0-12081 GCA_007213375.1 Steinernema feltiae | reverse complement strand
GAACAAGCGTTGCCAATCTGGCTGCTCTCCTTTATCCGTGGTACCCCTATCGCCTGAAGTGGGATACTCTTCTGGAATCCGGTGAAATCATCAAGAATTTGCAGAGAACAACTTTATTATCAGTCACCGTACTCGTGAAAGTACACGCTCAGTGCTCGTGAATCGGTTGACGCCGTGAAGGTGAGTGCTTCGTGTCCATGAAGTTTGATTTTTGAATGCGCTAATTTTTAGATCGTTAAAGAAGGCATCAATATGTACTTTGCATCCACCTGCGCTCCTTGTGGTGATGTCTTGGTGCCCATTCACGACAAATACGTTCGGACAACGCAGTATCTCGGTGGATATAGGTTGATCCAAATCGATGAAAACCGGGTCGAGTTTTGTATGCTCTTCCACGCCGACTTGAAGCTGCCGATCCCAAAGTTTTTAAGTTCTATTGTCAGTTCTCTGAAGCCAAAGTTGATGATTGAGAAAGTGGACAATCTTCGCAAAGCCGTGAAGGCCATGCCAGTCCAGGCTGAGTATTTGGATCATCAATAATTTTCTGATGTAGTGAATTATGTGAAGCTTTACTCTTGTGTTGAATAATTTCGGATTCTGATTAATGTTTTATTAAACGTTTTACATGCTTGTGACGATCAATTGAGCTTCGCGAGAATGCGGACATGTCCCGATCCGTATTGGCTTGTGACGAAAAAGCACGCTGTAGTCAAGGTTCGATTGGTTGCTATTAATTACGGCTCATTGGAGATTTCAAATTGCATAGCGTTGTTTGTTCCTATTATGCGAGCGATGTGTGACATGGATCGCGCATGAGCTAATTGAGATGTTCTTGCAGACTTTTTGGCATTCGGCGCTTTGTCACGTTCCAGAGTGTCGCTTCCATTTTATTGACTTGTTTGTTCCATTATTGACTGTCGCGGAAGCGCGTTTCGTAGCACGTGGGCGATTCTATATTGGCGGAGTGTGATTTAGAATTCTGAGCGGTTTGCCACGTTTTTTTCTGAAAACGTTCATCGCGGCCTTTCACGAGTTGTGACATGTCTCCATGTCTTAGTTTGTTTTGCACCTGTGTTTTGGAGTTGCTGAAACCGGGTGTAGAAATTGACCATTTGTGAAAGAGAACAAATGGACGAATGAGAAGCTGAACAATGTACTGCATTGGTCCTACACCGACCACCCTTCGAGCTGCCGCATAGTATACCAATTTTAAATTTTTATTTCCGAATATCGCTGTCGTTGTGGAGCTATCGTCAGTTTTGCGCTCTCAATTTTTATAACTCTGAACGTATTTGCAATTGGCATTCGTTTCAGGTATGTCGACGACTATTGATGGAGAAGTGCCGGAAGGGCAGATGGTTTACATCCACTTCGTGTCCGAAGAAGGCGCAAAGCTCAGTGAGGCACCGATCTATCTCAATACGGCGACTACGGTTAACCAGCTTCAAGTTCTGTGTAACCAGCTTCTAGGCAGCGATGACGATCCAGTCCCCATAACCTTTCATACATCAGGCGGAATCGACATTGCCGACTCGATCTACAGCTCCATTCCGGAAGACAAGATTGATGTCGAGAAGGTAAGGTTGTCGGCGTCTGGAAACTTCGCATCGCCTTTGGTTCTAGGCGCTCGAATTGGTGTATTTGCCGCAAGCCGTCTTTCGCGTTCGTCCTGTCACTCGATGTTCTTCGAGCTTGCCTGGTCACGGAGAACCTGTTATCAGTACCCAATTTAGTCCAAATGGAAGGTAATTGCTATTGAATTGTTGCGAATTCGTTGAATGTCATGTTTTGCAGAGGACTTGCTAGCGGATCAGGTGATATGACCGTCCGATTTTGGGACACTAATTTGGAACTGCCTCACTTTACTTGTAAAGGCCACAACAACTGGGTTTTGCGCATTTCTTGGGCCCCAAATAATAAAAAGCTTGCTTCAGCCTGCAAGAACGGCGATGTATGTAGAGTAATATCGAAATAGTAGTGTGCGATCTGAATTTAGATCTGTATTTGGAATCCGGAAGACGGCAAGCAAATAGGTAAAACCTTGACTGCCCATAAGCAGTGGATTACAGATTTGGCTTGGAAACCTTTACACAAAGACCCTGCTTCTCGGTAAACTTGCTTTTGGCTTATTTTGGATGTTCATGAGTTGGTTTGTAGATACTTGGCTAGTGCCGGAAAAGATACTTGCATTCGAATTTGGGATACGATTCAGATGACGGTTGAACGAGTGCTCTCAGGACACACAGCTGGAGTGACATGTTTGCGCTGGGGTGGCGATGGCTTGATTTATTCAGGATCACAGGTGTGGACGCGTTTGTGCTAAATATTCATCCATTTCATATTTAGGATCGTACTGTAAAGGTTTGGCGGGCGGATGATGGTGTTATGTGTCGCACCTTGACTGGACATGCACACTGGATTAATACTCTTGCGCTCAATGTTGACTACGTTCTTCGGACGAGTTGTTTTGAACCTGAAAATGAGTGCGCTATTCCGAAGACTGAACAAGAGGCAAGTGAATTATGGTATCAGCTCTCAACGTTTTTGCATTTTAAAGGCACAACAGATTGCGCAGCTGCGTTACGATAAAGCTAGAAAAAATACACCAGAGAGATTGGTGTCAGGGTCTGACGATTTCACCATGTTCCTTTGGACTCCTTCTGATAGCAAACAGCCTATTGCTAGGATGACTGGTCATCAACAGCTTGTTAACCAGGTAAAGAGCTCTCGAATTTATCATATGGTTAACACATTATTTAGGTTATGTTCTCACCTGATACGCGTTACATCGCGTCTGCATCATTTGACAAATCTATTAAGATTTGGGACGGAAAGAGTGGAAAATATATCACATCCCTCCGCGGCCACGTTAGTGCTGTTTACCAAATCTCTTGGTCTGCCGACAGTCGTCTACTTGTCTCAGGATCGGCTGATTCCACCTTGAAGTTGTGGAATATGAAGACGAAAAAACTCATGTTTGACCTTCCTGGGCATGGTGACGAAGTTTTTGCTGTAGACTGGAGCCCCGAAGGTTCCAAAGTTGTTAGTGGTGGTCGCGATAAGGTTCTTAAAATATGGAGACAGTAAAACCTCTATATTGTATGACACTGTTACTGTTATTGTTGATTTGTTTGTTATCCTTGTTTACGAATTTTAACCTTTTTCACACTTCATTCAAATGCCATCTTTGAGCCTTTCAGGATAAATTATTATGAGAATTAAAAAGAAAGGCGAGGAGAAAAATAGTGCATTCAACAAGGGGAATCATGTCCCAACTGTCTCTCACCGCCGTTTCTGTCTAGACATTGATGTTGTCGTCGAGCTTCACCTAGAAGCGCTCATTCCAAGCGAGGTCATCCCCGCATAGAGGTTGACTGACTGCTTCCACTGCCAACTATTTAATCCTCGACATGTCGTCGACTTCCACTTCGCCGCGAGAAGACACGAAATTACAACAGGAGAGCGAGGTGTCGCTGAACGTCATCCGAAGTGCTCCGTTATAATGACATTGATGTAAAGTCGGGACTCATCGGCTATGGATCGTTCTCAAGGGTTCGCGTTGGATTCTCGAAGAAGCACGATCGCCAAGTCGCCATCAAGCAAATCGACAAAAGGTATGTATGTTGGGATTCAGATTGATTCTATGAAATTTTGATTATAGGGTGCGCAACGACTATGTCCGTCGCTTTCTGCCTCGCGAGGTGAGCATTGTCAAGCGCTTGGATCATGACAATGTCGTCCGCGTCTACGAAGTTAGCTCCATTCGCTCGCGGGTTACAACGATTCAGATGAATTTCAGGTCCTCGATATCGGTTGCGCAGTATGCATGGTCATGGAGTATGCGGAGCATGGCGATCTCCGCAACAGAATTACTAAGGTGAAACGACTCGACGAGGTCGAAGGGCGATTTCTCTTCCGCCAGCTAGTTGAAGGTCTTAAGGTGAGAGAAATCGACTCAAACGCGAATTTCTGAAGATTATTTCAGTATCTGGAAAGCATCGACGTCGTGCATCGCGACCTAAAGTGCGAGAATCTATTCCTCGACCGATACGACAATCTGAAGATCGGCGACTTTGGATTCGCGCGCTTCATGTTCCGAGGCGACATTTCTGACACCTTTTGTGGTTCGAAGGATTACGTCGCTCTGGAAATTCTGAAATTCAGGGATTACAGTGGAAACGGAGTTGACATCTGGAGTGCTGGAGTTATCCTCTACGTTATGCTCACTGGTGCGTCCACGTGCCATTTTATTTGCGTCTAGTTGTATTCAGGAATTATGCCATTCGATTCCGAAAATCGAAACAAATGATCGCCTACCAAACGAAGCACAAGATCCGTTTCCCTCGAAGCCATCAAATCAGCGATGCGTCAACGGAACTTATTTTAGCGATGTTGCACCCCGACGTCAGCAAACGAGCGAAGCTGAAGACTATTCTGAACAGTCGTTGGCTTGGGAATACGCGGTACATGATGCGTGGCTGGATCGAGAACGCTGAGGACTCATGCTCTACGGCCTCCGCGATCACTGACTTCAACTCAACCTATGAATACTGAAGAAAGGGCATGAATTGATAAATAAATACCATATAACTATGTTGTTGTTTTTTTTCTATGCTCCTTCTGAGATATCACGAGGTATATACTGTCTACATTTTTTACGCACTTGTTAGAGTATCTAAGACCACCGCTACAAGTAGACCTTTTTTGCTACATTTTCGTAGCGTTGTTGACCTCAATTGCTCTCAATTAGTGCTATAAATCTCCGTGATCCGTGCCGCGACATCCTGGCAAAGCGAATTTTACGTTTGAACATTGTGACGCTCCCTCGCATACAGGTCGAAGCGCACTCTACCAGGTCCCATCGATCGTCTCGGCTGCCCCATGCAGACCTGTATTCCCACCAGCTTCGAACCAACTTCAATTTGCTACTGGTAGGTAACCTGTGACACATAGAAGATAGAAAACGAATGCGCAAAAGTTTGGCGCTGGTGTGGCATGGTCGCACATGTTCGCGAATTCGCACAAAGCGCATTGAATAGGTCGCATAAATACGTGCGGCGCATTGTGGATTCCACATCACTGAACGGCAAAGAATGCAGTCGGTTCCTTATTTGTTTGCCGATGCTGTTGTTGGCCAACTGGACTCTCGCGTTATTGAGAGCGACAGAAGGCGATACTCAGTACTTCGTTTGCCACGGGAGTTTGTGAAGTCGGTATGGCAAAGCGCGTTCGCAACCCACAGGAGAGAACGAGTCGATATATCGGTCTGTTTCGATTGTTCAGACGATGGAATTTGGTTCTACGCTCAGAGCTATGAATCCCTGGGAGTCATGCCCCGGGAAATTTCGGTCACCGAACTGTGCGAAAGGGATTGGGACTTTCATCGCATCACAGTCGTATCGCTCACAAGCTCGTCGTCGTTAACGTTGGCCCCGTCTGCTCGGAAGCACATTTCATATGAGCAGCTGCCGGAGATCCTCTGTTTCGTGGTTTCCCACAGCTCGAATTGGTTACTTCACGAAAGCTATATTAAAATCGATTCTCTAAGCATACGGGATAAGGTGATGCAGATGCTCGACGTACCGCAATTTCAATGCAGTTCTCTGATTTTTGGAGGTCACCACCAAGGAGACATAGATTATGTCCTGAAGTTGAGCGAAAACTATGCTCTTCAGCACGTGAACTTTCATAACGTCGGTGTTTGCGACTCTAAGATTCTTCTCCTTCTACAACGGTTCCAGGAATACCAAGGGCGTCCTCGATCATTTCGTGCTGCTCGGATTACACCGAATGCGAGAGATGAGATGGAAACACTCATTGAGACAGTTGTTCGGAAATGGAAGGTGCGGCCACAGAACAGAGTGAGGCTCGCTATGGACATGCCTACAACACTTCTAAACTATCCTGAATGGAAGGTCGAGGAATTTGTTTCTAATATCATAAACGTCGAACCAACCATTCGAATGTTTACAGTTCCAAGCAGAGGCGAGGCCATTAACTACGACTTCACGATGCGACACGAAACGGAAAATGAAGTCCTTCGAATTAACGTATATCTACAATTCAAATTCAACTGTATAATTCATTTGACTTGCAAAGACGGTGAATAGCGAAAATCAGGAGATTTAGCTTTAAATTTGGTTTCTTGTTGTCTGCGCGAATATGTACGTATAAACGGATTCATGGTAAATGGTCTACGGGCAGCTTGGGAAGCAACTCGCACAGGATTTTACTACGAAATTGGACGTTAGCTGGATGATCTAGATTAGTGTTTAGTTGTTTGAGGTCAAATCGCTCATTTGGGGTCGAGGAACGCTAGAATTGCCACATAAACGCCTTTTTGGTTGTGAAGTGCGCAAAAAGTGGTCACAGCACCTCGGATATTGTGTTGGGGAATCACAATTTCACGTCCGGTTCTACGTTAACCCACCTGCGCGTTAACCTCCAACGTTTAATCTTTCTTAATTTAACGGGGTCAGCACTTCTTCTAGCCGTAGTTCTTGAACTAAAACAATTCTCAAACAGTTCTCAAACAATTATGCCTTATTTAGTAGGATTCATAAAACATAAAAACTTAATGATCACTAACAATAACAAAAGACATAATAATTTACAAAACACGAAGTGAAGCAAATAACATAACAGATATACACGAAAATATCACAGTTTAAGTGTTTGCTGTTCCTTGCGAGGGCACAAGTGATTTAACAGATACATGACTAGATCTGGATTCGTCCAATAAGCAAAGTGGCTCTGCAGCACAGACCAGTAGGACTTGTCAGTCAGTGCAGGTTGAAGATGGAAGTCGATTCATCCTTTGCACCGCTTGCGGGAGAGATTGTTTCTATTAATTGTTCTGCGTGTGAGAGTACCCGTTCCTCAATTTCAGCCTCTTTCGCGACCTCAATCGCCGGAGAACGGGTGGATTTCTGTGACGAGCTGCCTCCAAACATCCACCAGCCCTTCTTAGCGGTAGCTGTCGACGGCGTAGCTTCATCAGATGGGGGAGGTGTGATGCTTCTGGGAGACGAGCCTACATAACAGGACGAAGGTGCAATTCAACAGCAAGAAGGAGATTAACTTACAAGCACTGCGAGCTGCCATGGTGTTTGACGAGTCGTCTGAATCGCATTCGTCTTCCTCGTCGTTTCCTTTCGACGTGATATCGTCTTTGGACTTCTAAATAAGAACTACCGTAAGAGAATAAGGATAACCGAGCACATACGATTAAATTCTTTCGCGCTTTCTGTCTTCAACTCGTGCTTCTTCTTCTTCTTCGTGTAGCTTTCGTGACAGGGGCATCACCACGTAACGATTTCCTTGCGATAAAGCGGAGATAAGTAGTACATAATGTCCATCGTTGTGCTGTTCAGCGTTGTGCGCATCTTCGCCATTCGGGTCAAAGTGATCGTATCCGTTTGGCCTTTGTCAAGAAGAAGTGAGGACCGCCATTCGATCGGAAGTGCCATGGGTCGTAGTTTTTCATGTGGACAGTACTTGTCCATCATTATATTTATGACGTCACGCATTCTGAAAATTGAGATGAAACCAACTGCCTTCCTTAGTAGTGCAAGCTTACTGTTCTGTGTTCTTTGCAATGAGATTTTCATATCCCTTCTGTCCAATACCGTGGACGACCAGAATCAAATGAGAGAAATCAAGCGAGCAAATGTCGGCATATCCACGGCGAAGGGCAGTTCCTTTTCCCCAAGTGATGTAGCGCAGTAAACGACTAGTCTTGGTATTACTGTACAGATATGTGTCAATGACAGAATTCCAGCGGACTTCCTCGTCCTCCTCAAGCTCAAGTTCGGTCAATACTAAACAGTCGCTCAGTTAGATAAATTCCAATGTTTTCTTTTCTTACAGGGCTTTTTGCTTGCTTCCTTTTCACTGAAAACTGGGCCATCCGGAATCAACTGATCGCGAAACTGTTTCAGATGGTGTGCGTCTATAGCGTCAGCGACTTCCGGGAGGATAGGCTGCAAACTGTCCGAAACGAACCATGTGCCTCGTCGAATTTCTAGAGAGTCCTCTTTCCAGTACACTGCGCTGATCTGTAAACAAGTTACATGATGATGAGAAACGCGACCATGAACGTACGGTCGAAAAATCGTCTTCGAGCTTGTACAAACCATCTAGCACTACAACACAGTTCGTTTTCGGCAAATCCACAATAGCCTCCACTGTTTTCGAATCGACCTCTACATCGTTCTTCCTACGCCAGTGAATTTCCAAGATCATCGAGTCATAGCCTAAAATATTAAACTCATATTAGACGGATAATTTATGTTTTCTTTATGCATTCTTTAACTGATCAATGACAATAATAAACGTACCTTTGAAGAAAGTCCACTTCGGTTCGGTGCTGTTCTTCCTATAGAACCATCTGACTTCGTCGCAGGTCAATTCCGTTACTCGTCGTTTCTTCTTTCTCTGACGAGGAGGCACGACAGGCGCGGATGCTGGCGGCGGCGTTTCAGCACACACAACTGATATAGGATCCGAAGATGGAGCGGCTTCAGACGACACGGGTCCGTCGCTATCACCAGAATACTGCTCATTGTTGCACACATCGTGCGATGATGTAGCCTTGACGTCGCCATTCAGCCGAAGAGTCGGACCTGCGGTAAGATCATCTGCGGTTGCCTTCAACGAGTTAGCCAGAGAGACGGTAGACGTCGTTGAGGTTTGCTCATCCTCGAGTAAAGCGTCAGACGCACTAACAGCGTCCATTGTCCATAAGAAACGACTGAAAATAGGTACAAACTGTTACTTCAATCGTCCAAAAACAGGTTGCTACAATATAGTTCACAGCACAAACAGAGAAGAGCAAATTTACAGCGACAAAATGATGCGTGTTTGATTTCGTGTTGGTGATGTTGTGACGACCACCACAACTACGAACAGTCGACAAGTACATAGGAGAGTTCAAATTGACCACTGGGTCTCGAAGCGGCATTGTATCCAGCAATGCTGCGAAGTGTGTGGGCAGACAAGACACTGTTTGTGAGAGACTAGGCCCTCCTGCGATAGTAAGTTTTTTGGAATCAGTTACCCGTGTTTTGTATGACGATATGGGGATGAATGTCGCTCTGGGATGATCGTTCATTGATTGCGTTTCAGATTCAAATATGAATACTGAAGTGATCTTTGTTGTCGGGCGCGATCAAGAGCAGCGTCCGGTGTCCTACGCCGTGCATTGTACGGATAGGGAATGCTTCATTTTTGCTAATACCATGGGTAACGCGACGACGGGAGCGATTACTTCGCGATGCGTTGCCTGCGCCGTCCGAAATCAGCATGCCGTCAACGGTCAGCTATTTGGAGTTGCCACGACCACCAACTGGTATCCGATGGAATCCCTTTGGGCAGTAGATCCAAATGATGTGCGCCACTGCTGCTCAGTAATATCTGTTACGCTTCCGTAAGTAGATTGTGGTTGAAGAAGACGTAATCGTTTTGTTTTCAGATACCTGGACATCATTGTCGGCGATCGTACACACCAGAAAGAGCTCTTCATTAGAACTTTTTTCCGCTTTGGGGAAAGTCACTTTGTTTGGGACGAGGAGAGCATCCCCAGAGGAGGCGGCTCCGGAACTACGGGCACCACCAACCGTTTGAAGGAGCTTTGCTCTAATATCGACCAGTGGAAGTTGAACAAGTCCAGTGGAAGTGGCGACGAACTGGTCGAGGTGCAAATGATTACGAATTGCATAAAGTAATTTTTATTTGTTTAGGTTTTTATCAAGGACAGTGATTTCAAGGGCGCCGAAGAAATGTATCTCCTACGCACAACTTATCGAACAAGCGTTGCCAATCTGGCTGCTCTCCTTTATCCGTGGTACCCCTATCGCCTGAAGTGGGATACTCTTCTGGAATCCGGTGAAATCATCAAGAAATTTGCAGAGAACAACTTTATTATCAGTCACCGTACTCGTGGAAAGTACACGCTCAGTGCTCGTGAATCGGTTGACGCCGTGAAGGTGAGTGCTTCGTGTCCATGAAGTTTGATTTTTGAATGCGCTAATTTTTAGATCGTTAAAGAAGGCATCAATATGTACTTTGCATCCACCTGCGCTCCTTGTGGTGATGTCTTGGTGCCCATTCACGACAAATACGTTCGGACAACGCAGTATCTCGGTGGATATAGGTTGATCCAAATCGATGAAAACCGGGTCGAGTTTTGTATGCTCTTCCACGCCGACTTGAAGCTGCCGATCCCAAAGTTTTTAAGTTCTATTGTCAGTTCTCTGAAGCCAAAGTTGATGATTGAGAAAGTGGACAATCTTCGCAAAGCCGTGAAGGCCATGCCAGTCCAGGCTGAGTATTTGGATCATCAATAATTTTCTGATGTAGTGAATTATGTGAAGCTTTACTCTTGTGTTGAATAATTTCGGATTCTGATTAATGTTTTATTAAACGTTTTACATGCTTGTGACGATCAATTGAGCTTCGCGAGAATGCGGACATGTCCCGATCCGTATTGGCTTGTGACGAAAAAGCACGCTGTAGTCAAGGTTCGATTGGTTGCTATTAATTACGGCTCATTGGAGATTTCAAATTGCATAGCGTTGTTTGTTCCTATTATGCGAGCGATGTGTGACATGGATCGCGCATGAGCTAATTGAGATGTTCTTGCAGACTTTTTGGCATTCGGCGCTTTGTCACGTTCCAGAGTGTCGCTTCCATTTTATTGACTTGTTTGTTCCATTATTGACTGTCGCGGAAGCGCGTTTCGTAGCACGTGGGCGATTCTATATTGGCGGAGTGTGATTTAGAATTCTGAGCGGTTTGCCACGTTTTTTTCTGAAAACGTTCATCGCGGCCTTTCACGAGTTGTAACATGTCTTCATGTCTTAGTTTGTTTGCACCTGTGTTTTGGTGTTGCTCAAACCGGCTGTAGAAATTGATCATTACATTATAAGTTTGTGAAAAGAACAAATGGACGAATGAGAAGCTGAACAATGTACTGCATTGGTCCTACACCGACCACCCTTCGAGCTGCCGCATAGTATACCAATTTTAAATTTTTATTTCCGAATATCGCTGTCGTTGTGGAGCTATCGTCAGTTTTGCGCTCTCAATTTTTATAACTCTGAACGTATTTGCAATTGGCATTCGTTTCAGGTATGTCGACGACTATTGATGGAGAAGTGCCGGAAGGGCAGATGGTTTACATCCACTTCGTGTCCGAAGAAGGCGCAAAGCTCAGTGAGGCACCGATCTATCTCAATACGGCGACTACGGTTAACCAGCTTCAAGTTCTGTGTAACCAGCTTCTAGGCAGCGATGACGATCCAGTCCCCATAACCTTTCATACATCAGGCGGAATCGACATTGCCGACTCGATCTACAGCTCCATTCCGGAAGACAAGATTGATGTCGAGAAGGTAAGGTTGTCGGCGTCTGGAAACTTCGCATCGCCTTTGTTCTAGGCGCTCGAATTGGTGTATTTGCCGCAAGCCGTCTTTCGCGTTCGTCCTGTCACTCGATGTTCTTCGAGCTTGCCTGGTCACGGAGAGTACCCAATTTAGTCCAAATGGAAGGTAATTGCTATTGAATTGTTGCGAATTCGTTGAATGTCATGTTTTGCAGAGGACTTGCTAGCGGATCAGGTGATATGACCGTCCGATTTTGGACACTAATTTGGAACTGCCTCACTTTACTTGTAAAGGCCACAACAACTGGGTTTTGCGCATTTCTTGGGCCCCAAATAATAAAAAGCTTGCTTCAGCCTGCAAGAACGGCGATGTATGTAGAGTAATATCGAAATAGTAGTGTGCGATCTGAATTTAGATCTGTATTTGGAATCCGGAAGACGGCAAGCAGATAGGTAAAACCTTGACTGCCCATAAGCAGTGGATTACAGATTTGGCTTGGAAACCTTTACACAAAGACCCTGCTTCTCGGTAAACTTGCTTTTGGCTTATTTTGGATGTTCATGAGTTGGTTTGTAGATACTTGGCTAGTGCCGGAAAAGATACTTGCATTCGAATTTGGGATACGATTCAGATGACGGTTGAACGAGTGCTCTCAGGACACACAGCTGGAGTGACATGTTTGCGCTGGGGTGGCGAT
>MQUG01001121.1:0-60158 GCA_007213375.1 Steinernema feltiae | reverse complement strand
AATCGTAAAGATGAGCCCTCAATATGACAACTCAATCACGAAATATTACTCGGGCAATTGTGAGTTGCGACCAAGCGAAGAGATGTCGTGTCCTCATTTGTTGGAATTGGCTGCGCTTCCTGACTTTGAAGTGGAATGTTCCTGTAATTCAGGTGATTTCTGTAATCACGATATGCACTACAAGAAAGCCGAACCGTTGCAGAACTACAAGGTATATGATGCCTGAATTCCATGATAATCGATCTAATTGTTTCAGAGGCGCTGCAAGTACGCGAGTGGATTCGAGCATGTGTTCTATGAGCATCTGTACACGAAGAATTCGACCGAATACGGTGACGAGAACGAATTCTTCTGTCCGGTGTACTACGATGTCGGCAAGAGAAAGGTTATGAATCTCGTTCACGCCGGGAATATGAGAATTCTTGCCAATGAAACGTATGTTTTGGTTGATTCGAACTCAAATGATGGAGCAGTTTAGGACAATACACGATGTACTCACGAATACGTCCCGATGTCACGTGGTTGAAGTGAAACTCAACCGCAACGCATTTTCAAACGCTGATGAATGTGAGCACAAGGAACAAGGATATCAGAATTCAGATTTTGAAGTGCCTCGACTTGTGATGATATGCACCTGTTCTTCAAACGGTAATGAAGTCAACTGAACCCCGAATCATCTCATCGTTTAGCGCACACGGGAAACTTCGACAAAACAGGCCAGTATTGTGATGCGGAGCTTGCGGCGACGATGAGTACGACGTTTACCACAAACTTCGAGTCGCAGCTACCTCGATGCATGGAGGCGGAGACCCAGTTCAATGTCGAAACTTTCAATAGCCTGGATCACCAAAGGAGTTTAAAGAATGTGGCGAACCCGGAAACGAAATATTGTTATCAAGCTTACATGAATGATACTGGGATTCTGGAAAGTGGGACGGTGAGTGAATTGAATAACAACATTAGGTGTCGGTCCTTTTTTAGCTCACATCGAAGAACACCCGCATAGCGAAGGAATGCGCCGCTGAGCTGGCAATTAAGTCGTCACATTCGAACACAAAAATGATCTGCAACTACCTGAACAATGCCTTCATGTGCTGCTGTCGTCCTGATGCAGGCGCAAAGCCTTGTAACGAGTTCCTGGTTCACAAAGAACTCGTTAGTAGAGGTACCTTTGTGTTGATCAGTGATTCCTCTAAAATTAACCTTTTCAGCAGCCTTAGTTGATCACAAACCTCCTAAAGATAGCTGTGGATCTGAACAGTGCGCTCGTCAATCTATGGGATGCTACCTACATAGATGGGCTTCGGTAGAGAGTGGACAAGAAACTGGTTGCACATCAGCCATCGACGGACTGGTTCAAGAGAATTCGAGGAAACGGTACCTGCAAGCTTGCGAGATCGCAGAGAATCAGCGGAAGTGCACCGTCGTCCCGCAAGACAATGGAGATCCCGCAGTTATGTGTTGCTGCAAAGATGGCGTCTGTCCACGGGAAAGGACGCGATCAACGTTTGGTCTTGTTGTGAAGAACGAGAAACCGTAATTTGTTTTGTGATATCAACGTTTGCGAATGAATTTTTTATTGGAATTTCGTGAAAATCAGGCAGTCTTAAATAATTGATTCCGACTCTCTCAAAGTAAATCGCAGGTTCATGGCTCCGAACGCGACGCGACGTGTTCGACTTTGAATCGACGTGGGTGGCCAAATGCGAGACGATCGCGGAATTCTTCGAAGAAAGCCGCTTCATCAGCGATCAACTCCTAACCTCTATTTAACGATGATCATCGAGTGGCTTTCCCTGTGCAACGTTTCGACATATTATTCGAAGATTTCCGCGAACTTCTGCACGTTTTGCTTGATAAATGCTCAGAACGTTCCGCTAAATCGTGCGTACGTGACAAATCAGACATTGACGTGTCTCTACGTGCAACGTGGAAGATAATTTTCAAACAGAATTGCTCCACGTGGCCGTCCGTTGTCTGACCGTTTGCACGAGACGTGGAAGCGTTGTTTGCAGCGTCGCACTCACTCGCCGTCCGAGTCAATCGTCTTGTGATACGCCGCAGTGCGCAGTTCGCCTTTTCAGTGATGCTCCGACCGACGCTGATCGCTCTGATCGCGATCGTCGTCTTCTCGTCGCTCGTTGTCGATTCAAACAACTCGCAATGTTCTCCTGATGGTTCGTCCGCAATCCCGCGTGTTATTTTGAATTTACGCGTTTTTTTGCAGATCAAGATTGCGCTCAATTCCCATCGTATGAACCCAGCGGATCTGATATAGAAACAACCGTTTTGAATGAAGACCAAGATCCCCTTCCTGTTGCATTTTTTACTAACGGGGAGTTGTTGGGTCAGAATTCTTCATCGACTGTACCTGATGAAGATCAAACAACTGTTTTGGAACGCAATTTCTCATCTACAAGCTTTCCAACATCAACGCTTACGACTTCTACTGCGGATGACCGTTTCGAAACATTAGGACCGGATGAAGATCCAAAATCTGATTCGGATCAAAATGAATTGGGATTTGAAGTTTCTGGAAACACGACGGTGAATGTGGATTCCTCTTCAACAACCGCAACGACGCAAGTCAGGCTGATTCCAAAAGAGTGGAATAAGGTCAGCTGCGTAACTCCGGAAGGTAATGTGAAAGATCAGAAATATTGCTTTTACGGTGAGTTCAAAATCATAAGTTACATGATTTCTTAATATTGATTGCAGCCATTGACGTCGGAGATCCGTTGAAGAGTTTCCGTGTTTACTACAACGTAGATGCGGACGCGGAAAACAAAATCCAGAATCCAGAAATTCTTTCGCTAATGATAACAATTGAAGCATTCTGCAATAGAGATGACAACGACGGAATTGTAAAAAGCTTCCCCGCTTACATGGCCAGAGACACCAAAGTTAACGGCGCTAACGTCACCATCCTCTCTGATGCTTGGGTTCATTGCTGCCGCTACAACTGCAAGAGTTCTCTCGAGGCAATGAGCGGAAAGAAATTGGATCCTTCGAACTTTACCAGGCGTGAATTGGTCCGCGCTCTTGCCCGTAGCTACATCAAAGCGATGCCGAGGACGGCGATGGGTTTGTCTCTTGTCAAGGAAACAACAGACGATACCTGCATGACGGAAGACTTTATGCGTGCTCCAAAACTTCCGCTCGTCTCCAACTGTCACTCTATCGTGTATGCGGCACCCAGTGGTGATAATAGAATCAATTCTGGAAGAGTGCTCTTTAATAGAATAAGTCAATCATCGATCGAAGATCTTTTTGGAGACTTGGGTGACCGCAGTGTTTTTGCATACTACCACGAGAATTGTCCACTTTCATTCAATGCCAGAGAGTCAGGATTCAATAATTCCTACGATGTAAGTTCAGTTTTCTTCGATTCAAAATCATCTACGATCTTTAAGACTAAATGTACAGAGATCGCAACTCCGCGTGGATTTTTACGTTGGTGTTGCTGTTCCAGAAATATGACGCAATGTGCTCCGCGACCTCTAGGACATAGAGATGCTCTGCTGTGTGTACATGGAAAGTACATCCATGGCGATCAAACTATAAATGCAAACGTCTTGAGTGGCAGCCAAATAAAGCCGCTAACAGCCCATCACTGTCACGTCATTTATCAGAGGAATTTGAGCCGACCGTAAGTGAACGGCTTGTTTTGGTGTGTTGTTTATAATTCATGTTTCAAGGAAAGTAACTGTTGAAATGAGTCCTGAATACGATGTCTCACATACGGCTCATTTCTCTGACATTTGTCAGTTGCAACCGAGCAAAGCGCTGTCATGTCCACATCTGTTGGAATTGACGAATTCCGCTGCCATCGAAGTGGAGTGTTCCTGTTTATCGAATAATTTTTGTAATCACGATATGCATTACAACAAAGCCGAACCGTTGCAGAACTACAAGGTATATGATGCCTGAATTCCAAGATAATCGATCTAATTGTTTCAGAGGCGCTGCAAGTACGCGAGTGGATTCGAGCATGTGTTCTATGAGCATCTGTACACGAAGAATTCGACCGAATACGGTGGCGAGAACGAATTCTTCTGTCCGGTGTACTACGATGTCGGCAAGAGAAGGGTTATGAATCTCGTTCACGACGGCAATATGAGAATTCGTGTCAATAAAACGTAAGTTTTGGTTCTTTAGATTGCATTCTAAAATCATTTTAGAATATTGCAAGAAATCTTTATAAATACGGCAAGTTGTAAACTCGTTGAAATCGAACTCAATCAAGACGCATTTTCGCAAGACAGCAAATGTGAGAACGAGGAGCAAGGTTATCAGAAATCTGATTTTGGCATCCCTCGACTTGTGATTGCTTGTACCTGCTCCTCTAATGGTAAGAACGCGAAACGAAAACAAAGATAAGCGTATCATTTAGCATACTCGAGAGATCTCAACAGAACAAGCGAATACTGTGATGAGGAAATTGTGGCGGCGATGGATGAAGCGTTAATTGAAACGTTCGAGTCGCGTCTATCGCAGTGCATGGAGGCTAAGTCCAACTTCAGTGTCGAGACTTTCAATAGCCTGGATCATTTGAAGAATAAAAGGTATTTGCCGAACACAGAAACAAGCTATTGCTATCAAGCTTACACGATAGGTACAGGGATTATGGAAAGTGGGGCGGTGAGTGGAACGTATAGCATCGTAATGATGTCAATTATCTTTTGTTACAGCTCACATCGAAAAACACCGGACTAGCAAGGGAATGCGCCGTTGAGTTGGCTAAAATTGCGTTTCATTTGAATGAAAAAAGGTTCTGCAACCAACGAAACGGTACTTTTTTGTGCTGCTGTTTTATGGAACCGGGAAGCAAAACGCCTTGCAACGAGTTTCTGGTTCACACAGGATTCAGAGGTATGCTTGTGTTTTATCATTTATGCCCTCAAAACAAATCTCTTCCAGATGCCTTATTAATTGAGCATAAACCTCCAGAATATAACTGTGGATCCGAATACTGCACTCGTCATGATATGGGATGCTACGTGCAAAGATGGGCCTCGGCACTGAGCGGACACAAATCCGGTTGCACATCTGACATCGACGGAATAGTTCAAGCGGATCCCACGAAGCGGTATCTGCAAGCTTGCGAGATCGCAGAAAACCAGCGAAAGTGCACGGCCGTTTCGCATCAGAATGGAGAAGAACCTGTGGTCATGTGCTGCTGCAAGGATGGCGTCTGCCCAGAGGAAAAAGCTCATTTGGAATTTGGTCTTGTTATGGATAAAGGGAAACCATAATTTTGTTGATGTACGTAAATGAGAACTTAATGGAATTTTTTGAAAATCAAGCGTCATATTCGTTTCCATTTCCTTCAGGAGAATTTCGAGCCGCACGCTCATCTGCGCCCGCTTTTTGTCTTCCAAATTGTTCGCCGTACACTTTACCACGGTAAGTGAAAGAACAACAACGTTGATGAGAAGACAGAATCCCCCGAAAGCAATAGACAACATTATTTGGCTGTTCCAAGTCACAATGCCTCTCCTTGTCTCGGCCAAATTACCACAGATAAATTTATTCAAGTGAATTGCAAGACAACAGCGTCTCCTTCTGAGTGTCTTCAATGTTCGCCTTGCTTTGCGTAGATTTCTGTGGCCGAATGATGATGGGAGATTCTCTTGATCGACCGATCGGAGTTTCACGGGCAGTTTCCAAGACCGACCGATTCGATGCTCTCTGCTTCGTGGAACTCTTGACAGCGCGGGAAAGCTTCAAAGACTTGGCTGCCGATTTTGCTGGTGATGCAAGGCTCTTCGCAACCGTGATTGATGTTGGGCATCGAGCTACTCCTTCACTCTCCGGTAACGTTAGCGACTCAGCGGAAGAAGTTCGCTCCGTGTACGACGTTTCAATTTCTTGCCTGTCAAATCCTTCCGTGAATCTTCTATGCCCTGAAGCGCAGAATCTCAGTTAAGAGTGTTTTGGAAGTTGTACTTAAATACCTTGAAGGAGCTTTGAGGTAGGCGCAAGCAGAAGTGTTCCGATTCGACCTTCCTTGCTGATTGTCAGAACCGCTCCTTTGTTATTCTAAAGCAACGAATGAAGCTATACTCGTATTTATGCGGTAGGTACCTTTTCAGGATAATAGCGGGGAGCGGAGAAAATGGTCACCAGTTTCCGCCCGCAGTAGAAACCAATTCCGTTCTGCATCACCTGATGCCCGCGAATCACCATCTCGACCTTCAACTGCTCGCAGGTTTTTTCAAGCGCGTCTTCGCCGAAGAAAACGCTGATTCCTCGCATAGGATTCGGAACGAAACCACTGAGGTCAAGCATCGGGTCAGCCCAGAGGAGATCGCAGGCGATGTCGTTGACACTCGGCTCGTAAAGTGGTCGCTTGATCTGAAAGCGACGCTTAGAATACATGAGAACTCGGTTACCTTTCGAATATCGTTGAGCGACTTGACCTCAGAACAAATTCCGCCGTGCATGCATAGAATGCGGCCTGCGACAAGGGCGGCAAGAGGCATGTGAGCGAAGAGATCATTGAACGCGTTGTAGATTTGAGTCGAGTGAGGTGACCCGAAGCGCGACTCGATTTCTTCATGAAATCCGTAGACGCGATTGATCGATTGATGTTCGTGGTTGCCGCGAATCAAATAAAACTAAAAGGCGCAGAGTGAAATGCAAATTCCCAATTCTAAACGCACCATCTTCGGAAAGTAGATCTTGTGGACAAGGAGACAGCAGATCACTTCCAACGAGCAAGCGCCTCGATCGATGTAATCCCCCAAGAAGAGGTATCGCTGACAAAGGGAGCCGGGAAGCTCGTCGTTCCCCATTGCCATCATTGCGAAGATTCTGTGAAGATCTCCGTACTGGCCGTGGATGTCGCCGATGATCGCCACTGGGAGTGGAACGTCGACGAGCGATGTCGGTGTTGTTGATTTAATCACTTCCTTCGCTTGCGCGATGACCGCGAGCACCTCTTCGGGGGTGTAGCATAGCTGAAACACGCAGCGATTGGAAAGTTCAGCGGGCAGCGAAGCGAGCAACAAACTCGATCTTCGGTGAAGTTCAGGTGACGCGTGAAGAACTCGTCGAGACTGTACTTTGGTTTCTCCTTCGCAGAAGAGCCTGATCCGAACCTAAATTCACAAAATTCAAATCCAATTCCTGGCCAGTGGAAGAGAAATGCGGAGAGAGATCGAAACGGAAACCGAATTACCGAATATTCTTCGTGAGTTTCTTAAACATAAAAAACGATCGGCCAACCAACTATGAAAGCGTTGACAAAAGTGAAACTATCAGGACACCGGGAGAGATCTGTCTGCAATCGTCGCCGCGTCTACATACGATCTCTTCTCCCGATACTCTTCTTTGCAATGATATCCATCGTACCGTCGGATTCTCGTGAAATGGACATGCGAGCCCTGCGATATCAATTCCGTAAATCTGCTGACTACTCGAGGCTGTGCAACAGAAACCGCTGAAAAACGAGACAAACCAGGTCCACCTCACTCTGCACACCACTCCAGACCACATTCTGTCTCGAAACGCGCATAAAACGGCATTTCTCAAGGCGGAGACGCTCGTTTCGGTTGTGTAGCGCATTCAGCGAGTCGTTTCAACATGGCGACGACGCCAACGAGCGGAAAGGAAAAGGAGCCGCGCTCCGCCGCGTCTTCGCTGACGCCGAACACGTCGACTTCGCCAGCAAACTTCGGAGTTAACGTTGCCGCCGCCGCCAACGTCTTCGTATGTCTTGTCACTCCGATCGGTTGGTGATTGTGGTAATTTCAGGCGAGCAGCACGATGGACAACGTGGAAGGTATGCTGCGTTTGACATCGAACGATCGCCGCCAGGTGCGCAGTCGCAGTCGTCCGCCGCCAAAGTCGCCGTTTGTGCCGATGAAGGAGAAGGGACCACACAAGTTCAGCTATCTCGAAGAGGTGCGATTTTGGACCGAATTCCCTGAATAAATCGCTCGTTTTCAGAAGGATGAATCGCAGAAGAAGCACCGGGACACTCCGCGACCGCAGTCTTCAGTTTCAAGCCTTAAAACCGCCGTCGCAGCCACCGCTTCGTCGAGCTACGTTTCAACCGCGCACTCAACGCTTCCTGACTTTGATGACACGTCTGTTGGATCGTCGCCGGCGCATTCCAACTCGAGTAAGTCATCCAATTCAAGTAGGAGAATTCCGCCCGTTTCAGGCCTGGAAACCGCAGTTCGGATGCCGTCTTCCACGTGCACTGCCGTCTCCCCGACGCCTTCGCTCTTGGAGACGCAGTCGCCAACCGTCCGTGCCCACGTTTCGCGCATCGAGCAAGCGCGTCTAGAGCAACCTTCATCGAGGGGTTCGCGCTTCAAGTCGGCAGTGAAGAGCGCATCGAAGTCGTCAGAGTGCGCCAGCAAGTCGCCTGCTGATCGCTCGTCAAGATCGAAGAAGAAGAAGTCGACTACGAAGTTGATCTCCGGCACCCGGACGCCTTCCGCGGTTGTTGTATCGTCGTCAGCGTTGCCGACTGCAAAGTCCCCTTCTGCCAAGAGTGAAGAAAAGTCAGAACCGCTGAGCGCACAGTCGTTCGTGAATTCTCCTGCTGAGAAGTCTTCCGGCTACCCGACCGCTCGCAGTCCAACGGTGCGCTCCGGCAAGTCGTCTGCGCAGAAGCCGAAAATCGTCAAGTCGACACCGCCTGTGGTGTACGCGAGCCGCTTCTCGAAGTCGCCTCTGCAGAAGTCCTCCGGCTACTCGACAGCGAAGGGTCTTACAACCTCATCTTCCGTGGCTACCGGGATCGAGCGATCGCCTGCTGTGAACAATGCTGTGGAGAAATCGGCAAGCGCTTCTGTCATCAAGAAGACGCAGCGTCGTCTAACTCCGGTCGGAAGAGCCTCGAGATCGTCACTGAACTCACCCGCCACAGCTGTCGAGAAGTCTCCGAGCGATGCGGAGGGTCATGGAATCAAAACTCCGATGACGCAACTCTGTCAGGACTTCCATTCGCTTTCGCTCATCACCGGACGTTCGCCGACTGCCGTTTCTTCGAAGACTTTGACTCCCAACCGCTCCAGCGGCTACCCAACGGCGCGGTCTCCGAGTCCGTTGACGGCAATCGAACCTTCGCCCGAGCAGTACAGCACCGCCCCCAAGTCGCCGATCCTCCACACCGCGCAGGGTCCAGGTGTCGTTGTTCGTCAGCCTTCTTTTTCCTCATACGGTTGGTTCATCCGAACTTTGATGATTTCGTAATCTGGAATCTTTAGATCGCGAGTTTGTGGCACCGAAGACGTCGGAAATCTTCGATACGCAACATCCAACGCGTCTCAGCCGTCAACCTTCTAAGTCGCCTCTCCGCGTTGAAATTCCGAAGATGGGCGGACAGGGACCTCAGATTCCATCCAACTCCGATGGAACCTACGAGATGACGATGATCTGCGATACGGCAACGCCTGGTCAGAAGGTGGGCGTTATTTGTCAGTTACAGGGTTGTAAAGATCTACTTTTAAGATCCGACTTCGCTTTAACATCGACAGCATCATGGAGTCGCAGCCTGGAGTCCGCAACAAGGAATCGTCGTTGTGTCCTCGAGAGCTCTCTCTGAACGACGTCATCGTGTGGAAGAAGTAAATTGGATTTTTGGGATGCGAAATAAACAATTTTTGGCTTGTCTGTGTACTTTCATACCCGCTAATATGCGCCTTATCAGAATGCGTTTAAATCCTGCTAAAAATAGAACTTGACCAGGCCCTGCAGACCGACTAGATGACCGTGGAATCATTCAAGACATCCGAGTCGAAACAGTTGTTTCGTGCGCGACGTTCAATTTCACTTGAGCGATTTAGTTGCAGATCGATCACGCTCGTCTGTCATTTGAAAAGTTGCAGTGAGCGCAATCAAGCAGTGCCGGCGAAATCAACACTGTGTGTGGTACGTTGGTTGTGGTTGTGATTATGCTGCAAATGATCACTGGTGCAAAAGATAACGCGAGCAAAATTCACTGGGCAAACCCTGCCGCAGCTCCTAAGCCTACACGAAGTACGAAGCCAGAAATAAGCTCCAAAGCGACAGGTACACATAGTCAGCTTTTCATCCGTGATCTTTTGCGCCGTAACCGTGATTGTGAAGAGAGCGAGAGGGGAGACATTCGCCCGTAGCTGCTCAACTCGATCTCAGTTCGGTTCAGCGGGTGCCTCTCGAAACGAACAGAGAACGCAGCGAGCGGGTGTCAGATCGAATTCACTTCTCCCGCTCGGAGCTTCGGACAGAACGTCCCTCTTGTCTCTCGCTCGCGGTCTGATTCTTGTGCGAAGTTCTGTCCGCTGAATGTTTGATTTATTTTGAATTTTATGACGTTGAGCTTCTGACTCCAACTTATAGTTGCAGACATAACCAGAGTACCGGCAAAAATCGAAATATGAACATCGAGGTTCCAGACCAGCAGCAGATGGTGAACGATGAAGGCGCCGAGGTTTCAGACGAGATGAACTCCGACGAAGAAGACGCAACTTGGATCTCGTGGTTCTGCGGTCTCCATGGAAACGACTTCTTCTGTGAAGTCGATGAGCGATTCATCGAGGACCGATTCAACCTGACTGGACTCTCCGAGAAGGTTCCCCATTTCCGCCATGCTCTAAATATGATTCTGGAATTGGAACCTGGTAAGTTGTTTGTTTTTATCACTTTTTCAATTAATTATTTTAGACTCAGATGAGGATTACGAAGATGTACAGCCCGCCCTCGTCGAACAGGCAGCAGAGATGCTTTACGGGCTTATCCACGCCCGCTTCATCCTCACCAAAAGTGGCATCTACGACATGGTTGAGAAGTGGCACTACCTGGAGTTTGGCAGCTGCCCTTGTGTCGATTGTGAGGAAGAGGGCCTTCTGCCAATCGGCTTGTCGGATGTGATCGGAGAGAATATGGTCAAACTCTACTGCCCCCGCTGCTGCGATGTCTACGTCCCCAAGTCCTCCGAGCACCAGCACATTGATGGCGCCTACTTTGGCACAGGATTCCCACACATGCTGTTCTTCGTCCACCCTGACTATCGCCCCAGGCCACCGGCTGAGTCGTTCACTGCACGGTACGTCAGTTTTTAGCTATTGCCGAGTTATATTCTCAAATTTTAGTCTGCATGGATTCAGGATCCACCCTACAGCTTACCAACTTCAAAACCAAGCGTCCGAAGCTGCCAGGGATCAGGAAGCAAGGAATGACCGTGCATAGTTATAATTTTGATTGAAGCGTTTGGAGTTTGATTATTTTTATTAATTGATTACAAGTTATTTAATGCCAGTTGGTCGACATGGAGTCGCAATTTTGCTATTTGTCGACGACTTCCGCTTTAATAAAGACGTAGCGGTCTTCGATGCCGATCCAATCGCTGAGTTTGCAGAGGGACACTGAAATCTGCAAGTTTCAAAATCATATAGAAACCGCTGCGCTCACCTGCAAAGTTTTGCACTTCGAGATTCGCAAAGTCCAATGCGGCGAGTGCCGTCTGCTTCACGTGATTCTCGAATACAGGAATGTCCATGTGCAACAGCTGACCCTTGTTGAGATAGTGGTGAGCGAGAAGTGCGATGCTGTTGGATAGCAGGTCGACGGCGTGCGCCTTCCGGCAGCTGAAGCGCGCTTCGAACACCTTCTGCATGCCGCTCTTTACGATCTTCTTCCACGCGTTCTTCGGGTGTCGGAAATCTTCGGGCTTCGCCAGCTTCCAGACCGCGTCAATGGATGGATCGTGCGGCTTTTGTGCGAAATTCGACTTCTCGTGACGAAACAACACGGAAACCTTGAAGCGCCGGCTACGAGCTTCTTCGAGACTCAGATGTGCAGGCAGGTCGAGCTGAAACGATTGACTAATTTCGAGTACGTAAGATAATATACTGACAGAGTCGAGGCGTTCGATATTGGGAGCTGTCGACGGCTGATAATCACGTTGGAGCGCCCGATTTACGAAACCACGGACGCACTCGCTGCTCTGCTCAATATTCGGATCCGAGAATTGACCGATAAATCCACTTTTTACTAGCTCCCCAGCCAGAAAACGGTCCCCCGTACGCGTCGTCAGTACTTTCGCGTTCAGCAAGTCTAAGAGACCCTCATCGTAGTTGTCCATAGCCATTAAGAGCTCGGGGAAATAGTAGTGAAGAGTCTCTCTGAAGCTTAGGTCCTGAGTCTTCATAATCGTTGCGAGATGCTTCGATTTTCGGTGAGCGGTGCACTTTGGAAAATTCAGCACCATTTCGAGCATCACAACACCGACCGACCAGATATCAGCGGGGTATGAGTAGAACGACTTCTTCCCTTTTGGGTTCATTGCGCTGAACTGAAAACCATACGATTAGGATGAATATACGTCAGGCGGAGACTCACGGCGTCGTAATCCATAAAGTGCGGAGTTCCCGCCACCCGGAGCACTTGTCGTGTTCGAGAAACTGCGAAACGCCAAAATCGCAGACCTTGATGACTCCTCCCGGCGATAGAAGAATGTTGTCGGCCTTCAGATCGCGATGAATAATCTTGAAGTTATGCATAAACTCAAGACCTTCGAGCAGCTGGCGGCTGACGTTGGCGCAAACATTCTTCGGCAGCGGGCGATTCGGCTCTTCGGCTACCATGCGATAGCGCTTCATCACCGTGTAGAGCGGCACCAGCATTGGCATCACTATCTCCAGCTGACCTTGGTGCAGGAACGACGCGTGGCAGTGCAAAATGTTTACGTGACGCAGTCTGAAAGACAAAATTGCAGAAAACACTGATTTTAGCGCAGAATTATACCGATTGAGCACGTAGATCTCACAGAGCACAGTCTCGGCCGTTGATTTGAGTTCGTGCCTGAAATCGCCTCATGAAGCACACTGATACATCTCCTTGTCTTACATCTCCTTCTTGGGGTTGAGTTTCGCTTCCAGAATCGCCGAAACCTCGTCGGCAACCACGCATTGTTTGATGGCGCACTGCTTTTGCCGGTCATCGCGTACATAGCCCCTCCAAACGACTCCGTAGCTGCCGGAGCCGAGTTCCTCGCCGCGGCAGTAGTCGTTGAGCGTCGTGTCTGGCCACGGATCACGAGGGTCGGTGGCCACCGCCTGGATCATACGATGAATGCCATGAAGAACGATACCGTACTCAGGACGATTCGTGATTGTGTCCACGGGAAACGGAGGAAGCGCTTGGATTTCGATCCGCGGCCGCATCGTCGAGTGGAAGCGACAAGAGTGACGAGTTGGAGGGTGAGTTGTCTCGTTTGCTCTCAGTTGTCTCCTTTTTGCGGTCGCGCATCGCTGTGGAAGTCACGAACAACCTACATGCGCAGAGGCTGCTAAGTTGTTTGGCTTTGCTGTTTGAGCTCGTTTCACGCACCACGTCAGCGACGGATACGGAACGACTGATCATGCTTCAGTTAAGTCGCGCTGACCATCTCACGGCGTCGGTGTTCTGTTGCACGGTGGTTCACATAACTGACCTCTCAGCAGAAGCCACGAGACTCATCGTTGTAGAAGCCGACCAACAGCTGCGTATCATTGTTTGAATTTTTGATTATCCTACGCAGATCTTTGGTATGTAGCGGCGTACGACCTGCATTTTGCTGTTTTATGCTTGTCCGCACATGCGCGGCTGCTTCATTGATTGCGGTCGCGTGATTGCTGCTGCAAAATTGTATCAGTATGCCTGTGCGGATGCATCGCTTTTTGATTTTTAAAAAATGATCTCATACTTCTGATGCTCCGACGTGCTTCTCCACTTTGATTGATAAATATTTGAACTTCAAACAGGTTTACTCGGTCAAATGGGCGATCCGATGATGAATCCGGAGCGCGTAAGATTTTGTTTCTTTTTTCGTGACAATTAAATGTGCGCTTGTAGATGATGTCCGTAAGTGAAGCCTCGCGTGATTGGAACATTCTGGCGCAGACCATTCGGGAGATTCAAAACAAGAACCACTCGTCCATGAGCTTTGAAACGCTCTATCGTAGCTCATACCAAATCGTGTTGCACAGACATGGAGCGCTTGTATACGATGGTATTAAAGAACTCATTTCGAGGCAGCTGAAGTCCGTGGTAAGCGTTCACTTGTTTCAATAAACTCTACTCTAATTGACGTTGCAGGTGCGAGTCAAAGTCGTCAATGCAATGGCTGGAAACTTTCTCGAATCGTTGAATTTTGAATGGGACGATTTTGTTACTACCATGTTCATGATTCGTGACATTCTCATGTACCTCGATCGCACGTATGTCCAGATGGATCTATTGCATGTGTTCGACCTGAGTGTCACACTGTTTCGCGAGTTTGTCATCTGCAACGACAACGTCGGCAACCATATTCGATCAGTCCTCTTGGCGATGATCCGTGCTGAACGAAGTGGAGAAAATATTTCATGGTTAGTGGGTTGTTTGATGTTAAACATGTTGAAATCGGTGTTCAGTCTTGAAGTCAGAAAAGCGTGCCGCATGCTCTTGGATCTCGGAGTTGTTGGTTCCGGACAATGGAGTCGTAGTCCATACGAAGACATATTTGAGCGGCACTTCTTGGAGGACACAAAGCAGTTCTACCACAACGAAAGTCTTAAGTTCCTTGGCGAGAACACCGCCCCCGAATACTTGTTGAAGGTAGAACGCTGTTTGGAAGATGAAGCTCAGCGAGCCGATGCTTGTTTTGTGTTCGGAGAAGACGCGAAGACAAAGGAGAGGATTCTCGCCATTTTACATGAAGAATTGATCATGGAACATTTGGACACTGTAATCAACATGGAAAATACGGGAATGACGTCTATGCTTTTGAATGAGCGCAACGAAGGTGCTTTTGCTTTCGTTCCAATGTTTAAGCGTAATCATTCTTTATGCAGATTTAAAACGGTTGTACAGACTTGTTAGTCGAGTTAGCGAACCACAAAGAAACTCCGGACTTGCGAAGATGGTGACTTGTATGAGCAAGTATCTGCGTGAATTGGGGAAGAATGTTATTGAAGCTAATACTGGACAGCCCAGTAGCAACTCTGAGGAAACTACAACCCCAAACAACCCAATTACGTTTGTCCAGGTATGAAAGCGTTCACCGCAAAATAGTAGTAAAACAAATCTTGATTCAGTGCTTGCTTGACATGAAGGATAAGTTTGACCGTTTCGTCGTTGGAGCGTTTGAAAAGGACTTGAAGTTCCGGCAACAGGTTCACAAGGATTTCGAGTATATCATGAACCTCTCGCCAAAGAGTCCCGAGAACCTTTCGCTGTACATCGGTGACCTTTTAAAAAAGACGAACAAGCAGGTAGTTGAAGTCAACATGAGAGATATATTTAACGATCTATTCAGATGAGTGGAAGTGACAATGACTTTGACTTGTTGGCTGATAAGGCGTTGATGTTGTTTCGGTTCTTGGGAGAGAAGGACGTTTTTGAACGTTACTACAAGAACCACTTGGCTCGGCGTCTTTTGCAGCAGAAGAAGGACTCTGAGTCACAAGATTCGGAGAAAGCGATGCTCGTCAAATTGAGGGTATTTTCCTGTGTATGGGACAAAGTGAGTATATTCAACTTATTTCAGACTGAGTGCGGTTGTAATTTCACAGCAAAATTGGAGGGAATGCTGAAGGATATGGACATTTCGAAGGATCTTATGAGTGGCTTCAGAGAATTGCCGGTAATGAGAATCAGCCTTCTACAGTATTGATTTTTCGTTTAGGCTATACCAATCAGTACTGAATTGTCAGTTTCAGTCCTCACGCATGTGCATTGGCCTATAGTAAATGTCATTAAGTGTCCTCTACCTCCCGACGCTGCCGCATCTTTCGATCGCTTTATGGCATATTACTCGTCGAAGCACCAGTCGCGAAATCTCACGTTGCAGCCTTCTCTAGGTAGTGCAGAGCTCCGGGCATTTTTTGGAAACCAAGATCCGAAAATTTTGCATGTGAATACTTACCAAATGATCATTCTTCTGAAGTTCAACGAGAAGGATACGTACACGTTTGATGTTAGTGGATAACTTTTTGGATTCTTTGATATGAGTTCAATTTTAGGAACTTCACGGTGAAACGAACATTCCACACAGTCCTTTGAAACTTTGTTTGGCTTCGATGGCGATGGGGAAGATTGGCCAGCGTGTACTTTGTCGTCGTGGTAGCGGCAAAGAAATTGGTATCGCCTGATTGCTAGTAATCGTGACTTGATTAGGGGTTTTTTCCAGGAAATAATGATGAATTCCACGTGAACGATAGCTTCACATCAAAGCTAAGGTTGATCCGAATTCAGATGGCGTCGTCGAAAGGCGAGACGGATGTACAGGTCAAAGAAACTAGAAAGAAGGTTGATGACGACAGGAAGCTTGAAGTGGATGCCTCTATTGTGCGTATCATGAAGGCTCGCAAGAAACTCCTTCACAACAATCTTGTAACTGAGGTGAGAATTTGTGTTCCATGAAAGTTTCATTCATATGCTTTTGCTTAAAGGTAACCGACCAACTCAAAGAACGATTCCTGCCGGATCCTACTTTGATCAAGAAGCGCGTTGAGAGCTTGTTGGAGCGTGAATATCTGGAGAGGGACGCAGATGAACAACGCATGTACTGTTACAAAGCATAGAAACGCATCAGTTTTGTTTATATTTGTCACGTTAGATAAATTTCTCTTGTCTTAATAGCTTCATTTTATTATTTATAAATACTTTGCTATGTACAGAAGTTGAGATTGGAATGACGTGATTGCAGTTTTACCCCGGATTTCCTAATTAAAAGCTGAAGAAGTCGGCGAATTTCAGTTGTAAGAATTCGGTTTGAGCGAAGCGGTCGTGGCAGTTGCGTAGCGAGGCATTGTTGTGTTGCTTCCGCCGATGTATTGATGCGGGATTTGTGGTTGGGGAATCTGAGGCGCGGCTGGTTGGTAGCCGCGTTTGTAGAGGTCGGAGCGATTCGCCTGGTAGACGTTGACCGACATCTGAAGGAGACTCGCAAGACTTGCCAGGATTCCTGAAAGTTGCGCTCGTTGAGAGAGGAAGATTGCACGCGGTGTCTAGACGAGAACCAACCGACTGGCGTTCTCAGGTCCACTGCAACGTTGCAAACAACAACTCACCCAATATGGGATCCGTGAGCAGCCTGGCCATGATCACCCAGTTGAGGCCGTTGGGCTCCGGCGCTGTTCTGGATGCTCTGTTCTGGTTCTGGAAGGCGAGGATGAGGAGGACCGTGGCCACAACCGGGTAGCAGCAGGCGATCAGCCCGGTGGAGAAGGGCAAGTGACGCGGCGATCCCATTCCGGAGATGCAGCCGAGGAAGAGCGGAACGAGGCATCCGAGCACGAGCACCAGGTCGCGGAGTCCTCCGAAGAGTCCCTGAATCACGGGGCGGTAGGAGGCGCCGCCACCGACCAAACAGATGCCGGTGAGCGGATCGGCCTGCACGCTCTGTGCCATCAGCGCGACGATGAGGAGCGAGAGGGGAACGCCCCACGTGAGCATCTGCATGCGGAAGACGGCGGAGCTCGACGACGAGGAGATCGCGGGGTCCGCTTGCGGTTTGTACCAGAAATAGCAGAGGACGAACCACCAGAGGCGCCCTGTGGTGCCAAAGTAGTAGATGAGAATCGCCATGATCGTGCAGGGGACGTACTGAAGTCCCGCGACCACGAATATCTGGTTGTTGACGTAGGGCATGCAGGAGATCTGCAATAATCGATCGTTGTGTGTGGTCAGGCGGATGTCGTCCGCTTACCTGATCTTTGTAGACTAGACTGAGGAGGTAGACGACCGAGGAGAAGGCGAAACTGACAGAGGAGAAGACGAGCGAGCGGTCGCAGAGATTCGCGAGGCCCTGGCGACGCATGCAGATCATCAGGACGCACATGATGGTGAGCGAGATGCAGAGGATCGAGAGGATCAGAAGCGCGCTTCGAGCCGTCTCTTTGTCGTCCTGCAAATGGGAGTTGAGATGGCGCTCTAGGGCCGCTTGCCTACCTGACGGTATCCGTGACTTGATTTGCACAACGGAACGCATTGTCCCGTTCGATTCATGTAAATCGAATCCTCGTTGTGCTTTGCCTTGCAGCGGATCTGCACCGACGGCTGCGGGAATCGCTCGCTGTCATCGATCCTCACTGTGGCGCGCTCGTTGTAACCGGGATCCTCGTGCAGAATCGGCTCATCTTCAGACGCCGGCCCGACCATGCACATCGTTTCGTCTCTGTTTTCTGCAAAAAGCACCAGATTACTCTCGTGTCAGCGCATGTGGATTACGGTACCTTCATTGAACTGCGAGCAGTTCATCTTCTCCGGCCATTGAAACCCGAATTCGTGCAGAATATGCGAGCAGGAGTTCTTGACCTTCTCGCAGACGGGTCTGCACGGGTAGATGGGAACGGGCGCCTTTTCGTGGCACATCGGCAGGTAGACGGAGCACATGAAGAACTCGAGGAGCTGCGAGCAATGCGTGCCGACCAGCGGCCTGAACGTGATCAGCTCCGCTTCCGCGTCCTTCTCGCTTTCGCTGCCAATCAGATTCGGGAATCTGCAATTAATCAACGCTGATGTGAGTTAATTAAATTAACGCGAGGGTCGTTGTGGTGAGGAGGAGAGGGACGAGCGAGCGATCGAGCGAGTGGAGTGCGTTGGGCATATGGTTTTGTGTTGTGATTTGTCATTTTAATGGCTGACAACTGTCTGCTAATTACGGTAATTCAGGATTGCACAACGGAACAAGTGGAACGTTGCAGTTGGTTTGCTGATGTGAGGCAAGGTTTGTCTAAAAAAGCGCTTGTCTAGTCTGATTTCGAAATATTGCCGTGCAATTTACCGACTGTCTGAGGACAAGTCGAGATCTTGTCTAGACTGAGGACAGCATTTCAACTGTCTAGACTGGTGCCAGGTGAACAACCGCTTAATTCATTGTTCCAATCGGCCTCTTGTCGAGACCTTTCGCAGTACGGTCACACGCGCTGACCGATCATATCCACAATCGTTTCATTTTGTAACTTTCGCGTCTCTGGCCCATTTTCGCAGTTCTTGTGCTCGGTGGCAATCCCCAAATCTCCATTACACCCTTCGTCGTCCTTCCCCTCGACGCTCTCTACTGCGACATACATAATGATAATGCGATCGAGTCGTTGCCGGAGAGCTAATTGCATTCGATACGCTGTGCAAACTTCTCTCGCGCGCTAATCGAATCTGCAATCAGCGCGCGCGGGCGCCAACTTCCAACTGTCCCAACCGCGCTTTTCGTGCATCCCTGAATCAGGACGAGGAGGCGAAAGTCCCCAAAAATTGCTTCACCGCGATGTCGTCGTCGCCCTTCGGTGGCAAATAGGGACGAACGGTGATTTATTGCGTTGAGAAAGTCGCGCGCGCGCTCGTCGCACAGTCACCGCCGGGTTCGCTCACTCACTCGCCGCTGTTCACCGCTGCTGCCGAACAGATCGACTACAGCCGATAAGCGATAAATAATGATAACACGCGCGCGGGGAGCGCAGCGCGAGTGAGATTCGGGGCGACAGTGGCGGAAAGGTGGTGAAATGGGAGCAAAAAGCCGAAAAACAAGAAATAAAAATGTTATTCTCGACCCTCTGACCTCTCAGGTGACGATCGGCGGCCGGCAGCATCTCCAATCGCGTTTTGCGCTTCGGTGTTCGAAACATAAATCGCCCAACGCCATAAAAACCTCGAAACAGAGATAAACATCAGCGGGGGTGGTGTGAAGGGAACGTGTTCGCGGTCACCGTAACCCCGTTACCTCCAAAATAGCGCTCAAAACGAGAATTACGGTGTAAATACCAATAAGTTGCGTTTTTTCGCTTCGATTAACGCCTTCTGTAAACTATTTGACGTTTCGATTGATCGATTTAACGACCAATTAATCGGCGATAATAGGTAATTTAGATTGATTGATGAGATTTTATCGTAAACATCGAAAACGTTCAGGTTTGCGTTGCAACTGTGTTCGAATTGTTGGCTTATAGTCATTTAATGCAGCTTTTAAAATTGAGCACGCATGGCCGATTGGATAGCAACAGTGTTTTGCACACAGAAGGTCCCGGGTTCAAATCCCCCCATATTCAATCTTTTTGACGCTTCGGAATGTGGCTAATCCGCTCGAGTGCGCATATGAAACGAGCAGATAGCCAGATTTCGGGTCCGAAGGGACGTCTCGGGGTCAAGAGGACGGTCATAAGAAGGGAGCGCGGTCGCAAAAACAAAGTGTCCCCCGTGCGGCAAAGAAGCGGCGACGTAAATGGAGAATATGCAGATGAAGTGCCGACGGAGCCAGCTGACCGCACGCAAAAACTGTTATGGACATGCAGAAGGGCTGCGCAGTGAATCATCCATCGGCCCCTTCGCTCACTGCGTTCCGGCGCGTTCAAGTGGCCAATTGGTAGCATATTGTTAGATGAAAAACTCAAAACGCTGTTTCTCGTTCCGTCGGGTCTTAACACGATCCATTCATCATTTCAAATCACTTCGAAGAGCCGCAAACACTCAAAACACCCCCAAGTCATCATTTGGACTACAGCAGCACATAGTAATTTGGAGGTTGATCTGCAGATTTACTGAAGCGAATGATTGTTTTATGATTGCACGACCTTTCGCGGTTGTAAATAACAAAAAATCAAGTTTTACGGCTTTTCAGATATAGATATATATGCAGTTATCAGTTGTTTGCATCCAATGCACGAATAGTTGAAAGGTAAAGCGCTTGTTTTGCACGCGGAAAGCCACAGGTTCAACGCCTGCCAGAAGCAACACAATTGTTTTTGTTTTGCATTTTTCACCAAATTCGAACGACGAATCGGCTTGTAAACGCGTCATACAGTAGCGATAAGCTGTCCGGGAGGAGACGCGAAGCAAATAGCTGCGGAGGGGGCCTGATAAGGGGAGATCGACGCGATAATCAATCGATCAAACAAGAAATTCGCGTGTGCAACGAAGCAATATCTCTACGCGCTTACCTGGTGATCTTGTACGGTAGCACCCGCTTGCACTCTTCAATCGTGATCGGCACGCATTTCGGGACTTCGTTCCCGCCAGAAGCGGCCGCGAACGACGCGGAATTGACGATTCTGTGCGTGAGCATCCATAGGAGGACGAATAGAGAGATGTGAAAGTGTGGTAAGTAGGTCATTTGTCCTGAAAAGCGTCGTTTTGTCAACCACAAATATCACGCGAAAGGTCGCGGGTTCGAGTCTGGCGAGCAGAAATGAATTAATTGTTGGGAGCATTTGGACTTAAAGCCAAGTGGATCAGAAGCGGAAAGACACGATTTAGCGCGAGTAACAGATGTCAGAAGCCCCCAGAAGCAGCCAGTAAGGAAGAACGATTGTAGCGATCGCCGAGATGCGCGCTGATAAGCGGCCGCCGTGGCGGCGAAGAAGACGCGAGAGGTTTCTTCTTCTTCTTCTTCTTCTGCTCCCTTCGAGGGTGGGGAGGCCGCGGCGACGCCAGAGGGCGGTGCCCGAGCGAGCGATGGAGGATGCGCGGAAGAGGAGAGCGACAGTTTGGCCATTTATCATCGCTATGGCGCACATCAATCATCAGGTCGTGGTCACAGGCGGCGTGCTGCGTGCGCTGAGAGTCCTCGAACCTACTGTGGCTTTGATTTGACGCAATTTGGACAAAATCAACGAAGAATTACGGAAATCAGATTGATTTCAGTGTTCATTGAAAACGCGATTCGGCACGCAACAGGTCGACGGTTCGGATCCGGGTGGTGATGATAATTTGAAAAAACAGAATACAGTAATCGAAATACAATCTAAACAGACGATTTTTGTGATTCCGAACAACAAAGCGAGAGTTCGCCCTCTCCCCCTAGTCAGATGGGGTATACATATTCATGAGCAGCACTATAGATAGTGGAAGGCGATGCGCTTTGTGGGCAAAAAACGTCGGAATCCAATTAGCTCGTCGTGCAAATTAGTTTGGGAACGTTTCGAAACGTTTTGCCAAAAATAAAAAATTCACTGCCCATAATGGGATTTGAACCTGATACCTCTCGGGTGATATGTTAGCGCATTTCCAATACACCAAAAGCGCAATCCAAATCACTACAAATATTCTCAATTTATATCAAAACCAACTTGAACTTGAAACTCCCGACAGATCGCCCTACAAATCAAACATAAATCTCTCCGAATAAAATCCCAATTGACGCATTTAACAGCTCCCGACCTAACACAACACGACTCTTGGTGAGGTTAAGAAGCCGAAGTGGAGCGTCGAAAGAACGATAAATAAACGGTCCGAACAGGTGCGGCGGCCCTGTGTGGATCCTCCTAGTCAGCTTGGCCACGGCGACCAAGGTAGCCAATGCGATAAATCAGGTTACACCCAGCTCGCGCTCCGAGAATTATAAATGGCCGCAGGCGATGGGCCAACGGCGCCAAATCGCCAATAAATATGAGCGGCTATTGTATGTTGTATACTTAGTTTGTTTTGATCGCTGCAAAGTGCACGTGGCGTTGTTAACACGACATTCCAACGCTTGGCTGATAGCCAAAGCCGTAGATCAACACACAAAGGACGACGGGAACAGTTTGCGTCAACGTTTTGTAAAAAATTGAAATTTTGAAGACCATTAGCAGCTTCACATAGCACTATTATATAGGCAGCAACACAAGTTTGAACATGTGTGCGTGTGGCTGATTGTCAACGCTCCTAGTTGCAATTCCGAAGGCAGCAGGTTCATCCCCTCTGAGAGCATCATTTTTTAGATTTTGATTCTGCTTCAAATTTGAGTTTTTTTGGGTAAAATCGACTTGAACGAGAAACTCCGGCCACGCTGTAGCATCCCAGCATCGCAGTTTCCTCGCCAAAGAGTTCGAAATCGAAAATCCGACGAACGAATAAATCATTCGACGCGCGCTTCGCGGCGATATGAGTTCTTCGGCGGCCCGCGACGCCCCCGACCGCCAAAGAAGCGCATCACGAAGTGCAAGCCGACAAATTGGGTTTCTCGCGGTCGAGAGGACAAAAAACGAACGAACGAAACGAATCGCGCCGAGTCCGAGTCGGTCGGATGGACGAAAGAAGAGAGATGAATAACGAGGATTTGAAGAATGGATGATCGGACGGAGCGGTCGTCTCCGAAGTCAATTTGTCACCCCGAGCGCAGCGAGCGAAGATTTCGCATCAGCAGAAGACGCCGCGATTCTCCGATTGACGTGTTATGATGAAGGGTGGGGAGAGCTGTCTGGGCCTGGGACCCGGAATCGGGTGCACTGTCAATCAAGCGCGCTGGTCAACAATGGCGCCAGATTGAATTAATTTAGAGAGGCGAATCAAACGAATTCATCACTTTTGGGTTGTTAGGGAGGGGAGGGGAGGCGCGTGTTCCATAAAACGACGCAATCGGGGAAGTGCGAATGGTGTCAGAGAGTAGGACGACCTCCTACCGTATAACTACCGTAACCGGGTGATCACGGAACAAGAGCGCTTATGAATAATTCCAGTCCAGCAGAGGGGTGAGGAAGTAAAGCTTTAGATTTGGGAAGTTTGAATCAAGCACGGAATCTCTGCGAATAGGTCGCTTGTCCTCCTCGATCGGAATGTTGCACACAACACAAATCGCTGTTTTCTCAATCTTTTTATCGAAAACTGGCTGAAACAACTCTCAAAAATGTTCTGCAATCGAGAAAAGTGCATGGGAACGCGCCAGCGCACTCTATCCGCTGTATTCTGTACTTGAAACATGACAGCGACGGTGATTAAGCAGATCAATCGCGTTTGCTGTAGGCTGTTTGGAATAACAACCTCAATTCCACGTCTTCCAAACTGCGAGTTTTCACGTGAAAATCTTCATCCGTTAGGAGAGCGGCATCCACTCTGACTTCGGCGCTACTTCCAACTGACGCCTTTTTGTCTGAAAATCGTTCTTATCTGACGTGGACGTGCATTTCAGTCTGAATCGGCGCATTTCGATCAGTTCGGCTTCTCAATCGTCCAGACGAAACTCGTCCACGTGCACTCGCGCCGTGTTTTCAGCCGAAATCGCGATTTTCACAACGCGTCGGTTGCACTTTGCTTCTTATTTTCCATCTGTTCGCGCTTTCTTTGTTTTCTCCCGACTCCCCGCAACCACTGTTCCCCACCCCACCTGTTGCCATTTCCTTCGCGGTGCGCAATCTCCCTAAACCAACTCGTGTCACGTCAAGTGCGCACGAGTAGCAGCAGCAGCAATCAACAACTCCGCTCGCGTTTACCGTTCGATTATTAATTGCGCTGTTCCTTTGATTCGTTGCGCACGAGCGACGCAGAGACGAGACCTCCCAGCAACAGGCTCCTTCCTGCGCCAGAGGTCACAAGCAAGGTCGCTATCTACTTCTGCTGCTGCTGCTGCTGTTGTACCCACCGCGCCGGTGCGACCTGAGCTGCTGCTGCCGTGCGTATTATTGATATGATAGCATTAATCAAACATTGCCGTCAGCTGATACACTCCGTGGTGCCTAATGAGTGTTTCTTCTTCATCGACGGTGGAGGGGCGAGCGAGCGAAGAAAAAACAAAGACCGCCTCAAAACGGCACCGAACAATTTATGCGCTGGCGCGCAGAAATTAGTCAATCGGCAGTGCTCGGATTACAAAGTTAAGCGCGCTTATCAATCAATCCGCCCCACGACCGCGTCTGTCCATCAATTTGAAGGGATCTCCGGCCGCGCTGCACTGGCAAACCAAAAATTAGAGCCAAGTTAGGGATCAGACGCCGCAGTTGCGATAAATCAACTCGAACGCGCCACAACATCGCATAAAAGTCATTTAGCGCTTCGTTAAAGAGACGAATGTGATATCGTTAACGCGCGTCGTCGTCGCCGCCGCGATCTCGAAGGTCGCAACATATTTGGCCGCACGCAGCGGGTCTGCACAGAAATAGAAAATCCCTTCCTTCCCGTTCTAATTAATATTCTCGGCGGCGTCATCAATATAAAATGGGAAATCATCGGTCCTCGATGCGAGCCTCCACCCGGGCGGCTGGAGGACAAAGAGTATTATTAATGAATGAAGTCGCTGTCACAGGCCCCGCGCTTCTCAGCTTGTTCTTCGGAGCGCTCCAGTGATTAATTTCCCTTTATTCGGTTGCGCCGCGCTTGGAGAAAAATAAACAGACGAATTATTCACACCAGGCGAGCTTGTTGGTTTCGGCCTCGTGGGGATTGGTAGCTTGCTTTTAGTGCCGCGATCTGCTGAAACGTTACACAATGGAAGCGGTGGTTTATCCAAAAAGCCAAAAAAACATCATCATTAATTAGTGAAATCAACATCAACATTGTCCTTGACGGTTATTGTTGCGGTTCGTAACGGACGGCCCTGGCAGCTTCGGAGGCTTGGTTTTGAAGTTGGTAAGCTGTGGGGTGGATCTTGAATCCATAAAGACTAAATTTTGAGAATATAACTCGGCAATAGCTAAAAACTGACGTACCGTGCAGTGTACGAGACAGTCGATCGCTTGGGGCGATACTCAGGGTGTACAAAGAACAGCATGTGTGGAAATCCTGTGCCAAAATAAGCACCATCAATGTGCAGATGCTTGGAGGACTTGGGGACGTAGACATCGCAGCAGCGGGGGCAGTAGAGTTTGACCATGCTCTCTCCGGTCACATCCGACAAGCCGATTGGCAGGAGGCCTTCATTCTCACAATAGACACGAGGGCAGCTGCTAAACTCCAGGTTGCGCCACTTCTCAACCATTTGGGAGATGCCACGGTTGGTGAGAATGTAGCGGGCGTGGATAAGCCCGTAAAGCATCTCTGCTGCCTGTTCGACGAGGTCGGACTGTCCATCTTCGTAATCGTCATCTGAATCCAAAATAATTAATTGAAAAAGTGATAAAAACAAACAACTTACCAGGTTCCAAATCCAGAATCATATCCAGAGCTTGGCGGAAATGGGGAACCTGCTCGGAGAGTCCAGTCAGGTTGAATCGGTCCTGGATGTACTCCTCATCGACTTCACAGAAGAAGTCGTTTCCACGGAGACCGCAGAACCAAGCGATCCATGATACTTCATCGGAGCTGCTCATCTCGTCTGAAACCTCGGCGTACATGATTCGGTTTTTGTAAGGACTCCGACTGCGTCCTGTCATTTCAAGCAAATAAAAACCACACGCAAAGACCCCCAAAACGCGCGAGAAAATCGCGAACTGAAGATCTCGATCACACCGCAGTCACGCGAACGCTCAGGTGAAATCGCGTCAGGACACACTAAACGCGCCGTCACTGAAAAGTTTGCAGAGAAATAAATATAACTTGCACTCGTTAGAACGGATTGTTTCACCAATATCGAAGTAAATGTGACTCGGCAGTCTTCGATGTTCGTCAACAGTTTCAACTTTTTCAAATTCAAATTGAACAGAATAACAATAACAGACAACAACAGAAATGCAACAATGGTATCAATAGGCGTTCGCGCGGTGTTTCGGCACGAAAACGACTTGTTCAGGCGCTTTGCCCAGGAACATTTCACTAATCTTAACCCAATCAGAACTCGCAGGGCTGCTAAGCAACGTTTCCAATTCGTTGCGACCACGGTAGAGCGGCGGCTTATCATTTATACTAGGCGGTAAGACTTCGAGAAGTCCAACAGGAACGTAGCGGCACGCGAATGACAGCCATTCGAGTAGGAAACGGCGCGTTTTCTCAACTCCCGCGTCGTCGGATCCCCAGTGTTCGAGTCCATAGTTTACGTATCTGAAATTTTGGGATATATATGATTGTGTATATGAAGATCACACATGAACAGCGATGCAAATATGCTTCACACCGATCAAAAGGTGTGACGCGCATGATTTCTCAGGAATCTAGCAGCAACAAAGGATTCCAAGACGGATTTCATGGTTTTATACTTACTGTCTGACGACATCCAATCTCTCAGTAGCGGTGATATCCCAGTAACGACGCTCCTTGATTTCGGTGAACAGCCAAGGCTTGATTAGCGCTCCACGACCAATCATAATTCCACCAATATCATTCTCGTTCATTCGCTGAAATTAAATCTTGCCTACTAAATCGATTGACGTGAATGATGTACCTGATAGTAATCCTCATAACTTAGAACATCGCCACAAACCCAAAGTGGAACCTCCTTGGCAGCTTCTACACATTGTCCAACGTATCCCCAATCAGCCATCTTTGTATAACGCTGTTCCCTTCAAATCTTTTCCCTAACAAGAATTGAATCAGTCAGAAAACTCACTTCGATCGCGGATGAAGAGTTATCATCTGCGGCGAGCATTCTTCGATCATTTTAGCGATTGTATTGTGTGCAGTGTAGACTCCTTCTTTGATTCCAGTGCGAATCTTCACAGTCAGGGGCATCTCGCCCATAACCTTGCTCATACATTTCAAAACGCCAACGAGACGATTCGTCCTAGCTGCTAGAGTACAGCCGCCTCCTTTCTCATTAATCAGCTCAATCGGGCAACCCATGTTAATATCGATGAAGTCGATATCGGTGTGCTCGACTAGAAGCTGAGCGCTGCGAGACATAGTGTCCGCAAAGCCTCCGGCGATCTGAACACCGAAGATTTTCTCAGATGGATGACGCTTCACAAGCGCCCATTCGGAAGGCGCCCCTGTAAGAAGGCTAGTTGCTACTGCCATCTCTCCGCATGTGATCTCACAGCCTGAAGAAATTAGTCGATATTCGAAAGGAAGTGAACAGCTCACCCATTCCAACGCACATACGCCTGAAGGGTAGATTGCCTACTGTCGTCAAAGGAGCAAGATAGGGTTTCCCATCCATTTCTTTCACTTTTAAAGCAGGCTTCTCGCGATCCATGGCGCCAATTGAATCAAGATTCTTGACAATCGCATCGGTTTCCTTAAAGTTAACCGACTTTTTACGGAGCTTGATTTGAAGAGGTCTCATATCGCCGTTAATAGTTGGAATATAGCTTTCTGGCTTCTCCTTTTCCAGCTGTTCTGTTGTTTCCGGATTCATGTGAGCGTTTCCAAATCGGCAAGCCCACTTGTAAACGCACTCGCCTGTCGCATCGTATACGGGACATTTCTCGCCGAGATCTTTTGCCTTCTTCTCCAGATAACTCTCGAGTGAATGCTCCGATGTGCAACGAGCGCCATATTTACAGCTGCGATCAGAATGCACCACAGACAAGCACAATCTCACACCTTCGGCGCGTGCATCACGTTCGCCCTTCGCCATCTTCTTTCCACGTTCACGGTCCATTCCTCGATACTTCTTGTTCGACTTGTCGGGTTTGACAGTCGGCAGATTCGTCGGCTCTTCATCTTCTTGCGCTTTCGCCTCGATTTCAACTTCTTCAGTTTTTACTATTTTCTAAAGCGCACTGCGAACGATTAATAGAACAGAATGCGTACGACTAACGTTGAAATCCACGAGGAACTCCTTCTTGATAGGCGCGTAGCCGACCTTCCGCGCTTCCTGCTTCTGTTCGGCTTCGCAGGGGCCGCCGTTGAGGGACAGCTCACCAATAGCTTCGCAAACCAACGCCGCTGCAGCCATGTCCCAAGTTTTTACCCTTTGCAAATCGATTTTTTAATCCAAAAAAGGAGAAAAAACAAAACGCGACTCGGGGCACCGCGGCACGAAGCAACAATGAGTCGTTGCTGGATTGAAGGGAACGCTAGCTCGTTTAGCGATTGCTGTCAGCATTGTGATACGATGTGCGAATTTCTTTGAAAAGTCGATTTAGCAGATCAAATGCTGTAAAGCTGTTTTAAATTACAAGATTCTGATGTTTCGCTGTAAACTGAGCGCAGAAACAGAGCGGATAGAATCAAGAAACTCAGCAAAAAGGATTGACAACAAATCAAAAGTTGTGTCGCAATGAATTATGAGACTAGTGAATGACACACGTTCAACGGCGCACATCACATCAAGTTTTATTTGTTTGCAATATTCCCAACGATCAAATACCTAAATATTTATGTGCAAACTGGAGCCACGCGACTGTCACAAAAGCGTTCAACACTCGTGTAAACGCCCAATATAACCCCCAACTCCATTCCAGTAATTATGGCCAACATTCTCGTGTCGAGCTACCACTCGATGAAATGCGACGAGCCCTCGACCTCCGATGCCGACGTCGTCTCCCTCTCTTCGACATCACAATCAAACGTCTTCGCCTACAAGAGCGAGAAGCACACGGGGATCGCCCTCACTCAGGCAAATCACCTCCGACAGAGTGGAACGCTCTGCGACGTGACGCTCATCGTCGGGGCGACGCGAATCCCCGCGCATCGGCTGGTGCTCGCCGCCTGTTCCAGCTACTTTCACGCAATGTTCACCACCGAAATGACGGAGAGTCGACTGCAGGAGATTCAGATGATCGACATTGACGACAAAACACTCGAAGCGCTCGTCGAGTTCTGCTACACCGGAGCGCTCTCCATCAACGGCTGCAACGTGCAACTCCTACTTCCGGCCGCTTGCCTCCTTCAACTCAGTGAGGTACAGGCTGTATGCTGCGAGTACCTCCGCGATCAGCTCGATCCGACGAATTCGCTCGGCATCCGCGCATTTGCCGAGATGCACGCGTGCAAGGACCTCGTGAAGAGCGCCGACAAATTTATCTATCAAAACTTTCACGTTAGTTCACCTCGTCTGGCGCTTCTGATTGTCCCACCTTCGCGCTTTAGAACGTCGCAACCACTGAGGAATTCCGTCAAATGCCGCTGAAGATGCTCACGTCGCTGTTGTCAAGCGAAGAACTCGTAGTGAACGAAGAATCCGTTTACCACGCCGCAATGACTTGGATTCGCCATGATGTGAAGAATCGGAAGCCTTTTCTCGCTGAGGTGAGCGATTTCCTCGTGATTCTCTCGAGAAAACGTGAATTGTAGGTTCTGGAAAGAGTCCGACTATCGCAATGCAGTCCAAAATTCCTCGTGAGCATCGTCGGCGAAGACAAGCTCATTCGATCAGATGAGCGCTGCAGAGATCTCGTGGATGAGGCGAAGAACTACATTTTGCTGCCGGAAGAGCGTCACAAGATGAAGGGATCGCGAATGAACAAACGACGTCCTCACACCACTGATGAAGTCCTCTTTGCAGGTTTGTCAACGCATTTTTGGTCAAATTCGCATTTTCATCATTTCAGTTGGCGGATGGTGCAGTGGAGATGCGATCGCAAGTGTGGAGCGCATGGATCCCGTAACTGGGGAATGGAAGCAATCGCAGGCGATGGGAAAGCGCAGATGCGGTGTTGGAGTAGCTGTGCTCGACGGAATGCTGTACGCGGTTGGCGGACATGACGGCCAGAGCTATTTGAACTCGGTGGAGCGCTATGATTCCAACGCGAACATGTGGCTCCAGGACGTTGCGCCCACCTCCACATGCCGGACTTCCGTCGGAGTCACCGTCCTTGAAGGTCACCTCTACGCTGTCGGAGGTCAAGATGGAATCAGCTGCTTGAACGTGGTTGAACGGTAGGATAAATTGCAAAACTCGGTCAATCAAAATCATAATTTGACCTTCAGATATGATCCAAAAAACAACTCGTGGTCAAAAGTTGCGCCTATGGGAAGCCGACGCCTCGGAGTCTCTGTTTCAGTCTTAAACGGCTGCATCTACGCGGTCGGTGGCTCAGACGGCCAGCATCCGCTCAGTTCGGTGGAACGGTACGAACCGCGAACGAATATGTGGACGCCCGTCGCGCCAATGTCGACGGCCAGGAAGCACCTCGGCACCGCGGTCTACAACGGTTTTCTCTACGCAGTGGGAGGCCGCGATGACGGAGCGGAGCTGTCGACTTGCGAGAAGTACAATCCACAGACGAACGAGTGGACGCCGGTCGTCTCTATGACGAGCAAACGTTCCGGAGTCGCGCTAGCGGTGGTCAACGGAAAGCTGTACGCGCTAGGAGGATTCGACGGCTACACCTATTTGAAGACAGTCGAAATCTACGATGAGGAAGCGAATCAGTGGCAGTTGAAGGGAAGCATGGCGTATCGGCGACTAGGAGGTGGTGTCGGGGTGCTTTCAGTGAGCAAGCCGCTTGTGCAAGAGCTTCTGTTCCAGCCCAGCGAGGCTATGGAATTGTAGCGCGAGGTGTACAAGTACAAATGATGGAAAATGAGGACAGATCTGGTATGAGCTTAGAGTGCAAAAATAAAAGTATATCGACTCACACAATCAGCGAGTGAATAAAAGCGATGCGCAGCAGAGTGCGAAGACTAGGCGATGCAAAGAGAATCTGGTGCGTCGGAAATGTTGCATTTAGATTCGCCAAAGTGGGACGACGCCTTCGAGAATGGACGGAGACCCAAAAATGAGGATGAAGGCACAGCCGCACAACCAGAACAGGTTCGGACTGTCCTACCCGGGGATGATCATCCTGGCTATCCAGAATTCGGACACCGTGGTGCCGACAAACTTCTGCAGCCACGTGGCGACCATCAAAGACATCTACACGTTCCTGAAGATGCACGTGCGTCCCGTTCAAGAGATGACCGACAGGGAGTGGGAGTCTACAGAGCGTGTGATCCGCCACTCGCTCTCGCAGACCGACTATTTCCATCGCTATCAAGTCAACGAAACTGGCGAAGGGATGATCATTCCTAGCCAGACTGAAGGCGCCGACAAGGGAGGTCTGTGGACGCTGTACCCGCCGCCGGGTAGCGATGCGCGGAGAACTCACGACCGCATTCAAAAAGTTCTGCAGCGCAAACATTTGAACAAATTCAAGATGTTTCTGCGGAATCCGAACATAGTGGATGGATTGTGCGAAGGCGTGTTCGGCTGGCGCGGCCCGGACGGCGTGCCGATGGGGCATTCGGACGCGTGGACCAAGTACAATAGGCAGGTTGAGATATACGGCGTACCAGCGCGAACCATTGTGTTGTCCGCACCACAGCCAGCGCTTCCGGCGTTGGAGGGCACTCAGCGAGCAACTGGCGGCGAGCGGAAGCGGCGACACTCACGCGCGAACCAAGATGACAAATCTGCCCATTCACAGCCAAAGCAACAGCAGCACGAGGAGCAGCAACAGGAGGAGGAGCAGAAACAATCCGAAATCGAGCAACTGGCGATCAACGGATATCGCTTCTTGAATGTGCAGCTCCCATATCCCGCTCATCAATATCTCGTTCCTGGTCATTCCCAGACGAGCGCCAACGTCTATCCCATTGTTTTCCCTCAAATGGCCTACAGTCAACCCCCGCAGCAGATGTTCGCCCAAATCAACACCGCCGCGCCCTACACGAGCCAACCGATGGCTCTGCTTCAGCCCTTCCAGTCTCAGCAACAGCTGAGTGCTCCCTTGAACTACGCGAGCGGAAGCCAAATGGTCCAGCAGTTTCAGTCAAGCGTCCATCCAAAGCAAGAGATGAACTCGTCGGAAAACTGTGCGGACGAAAACGAAACGTCGACGGAGGACCATCATGGAAGCAACACAGACGGTGGGGGATCGTCCAACGGATCGCAGGTTTGAAAATTTTGTTCATTATTGTTAACATTTTCTGCTTATTTGCTTAATAAAATCAAACATAACCCATAGCAGCGAAAATTGTACACCAGCGCAGTCTAATGCAGACCAAAACTCCACAATAACGCATTTGGTGGGCACAGAAAAGCCACAAAACCGCATTATGTGATCTTCCACGTGGAGCTAAACGGTTGTGCGACATTTGCGTAACCCGCAGTCCGTAATCCTCTCCAGCGCACGTTGCGACGACTTTGGTCGCTCTGAACAAACGAAGAATCGCACACGATGAACGAGCTCATACCGAGACGGAGACGCGTTTGTCGACGAACTTCGCGGTGTTTTTCAGCGCCTTCTGAATTGCAGTTTTCAAGCATTCTTTCACTAGTGAAGTTGAAGTCACAGTGGATTCGCGATGGAATGCATTCTCCTGACACAGACGTCTCCGCTCGCAACGCGTCACTCTTGACGCTTCCACTCGAATGATGCGGTCGCGGCTCGAAATCAAAACGCTTCCGTTTCCCGTGCGCGCCGGCACGAAACGTCCAGAGCACGGTATTGTTCTTCGCGGAATCCATCGTATGATCCAGGCACTAGCGACCGATCCTCGCGATCCGTGGCCACATACGACTCTCAACGATTACTGTCGCGGCGAAGAACTCGGCTCCGGCAGCTTTGGTGTCGTCTGGAGCGGCTATGTACTCGATGACCAGCAGAAGCAGTGCGCCATCAAGCAATGCGCGGTAGCGGAGGAAATTGTTCGGATTTTGAATGGAAAATTCGATCCAAAGAGAGAAATGTAAACCACAGATGCATCACAGATAGGTAAATGCGGTGATTTCAGGCGAGAACTGAAAGTAACCGTGGAGGACACATTCTGCGAGATCTACGTGCTCAATCGGTATGTTAATGTCGAAGGCATTGATTCTATAGAGTTTCAGACTCCGTCATGTGAACATCCTCCACAGCCACGCGGTCTTTCTCGAAGAGGGAAACTTGGAGATTGTAATGCCTAAGCTGCTGCCGCTCTACACGGTGATGAAGCGCTATCGTATAGCAACCGAAGAGCCGAATCGCCCGCTGCCGAAGAATGTTTGCGCCAACGTCAGCCGCCAGCTGCTCGAAGGCCTTGAGTTTATGCACACATTCAAGATCATCCACCGTGACCTAAAGTCGGACAACGTACTTATTTCGCCCGGTGGCGTCGTCAAGATTTGCGACTTTGGACTCGCACAGTTCCTTGAACGAGATAGGTGCTCTGGCGTCGCTGGGACTGAAGAATTCATGGATTACGATGTCGTAAGTGGTGCAAATGAAGCGTATTCTAACGGTAGTCTGTTGTTTTCCAGTACAGCGCACTAACTTCGAAAGGCAAGAAATCGATCTATTCGTATCCGGCCGACATCTGGTCGGTGGGCGTCGTGATACTCGAAATGGTGTTGAATTTCCCGAAATGCATTGCGCACAGAGGAGCGAAGCACCTAGCGACGATGATGAAAACTAACGAAACGGACTTCAAGTGGACGTTGAACTCTGAGTTTCCCGACATCTTCGGAGCGATGGAGAAATACGACCCGAATCTCTTCGACTTGCTGAACGCAAAGGTGCTGACAACACATACGGAGGACCGTTTGATAGCTGGGGAGCTTTTCAAGAAAGGTTTTATCGGTCGATTTTCGCATCCAAACATCGATCTAAGCAGCGAGTGCATCAGTCGCTTTGTGACTAGAGCGCTCCAGTGTGAAGAACTTCCGTCAACCACACCGAATGTTGAACGTCTTGAATCCGTGAGTTCCATTGAAATGTACCTAGATAATGCACCTTTTCTAGATCGACCTGCCTGCACATCTGAGTCTCGAAGAAGCTCGTAGCCGGCGCTTCAAGGTTTCCGTGTTGTTTCGTCACGAGAAGTCGAATTTCGCACAAAAGCCGCACGATCCATCCATTGACGCGGTCTGGAAGCTGGCGAAGCCCGAGGATTTCCGACACCCGAAGAACGCTTGGAAGAAGATCGTAAAGAGCGGAATGCAGAAGGTGTTCGAAGCGCGCTTCAGCTGCCGGAAGGCGCACGCCGTCGACCTGCTATCCAACAGCATCGCACTTCTCGCTCACCACTATCTCAACAAGGGTCAACTGTTGCACATGGACATTCCTGTATTCGAGAATCACGTGAAGCAGACGGCACTCGCCGCATTGGACTTTGCGAATCTCGAAGTGCAAAACTTTGCAGGTGAGCGCAGCGGTTTCTATATGATGTTGAAACTTGCAGATTTCAGTGTCCCTCTGCAAACTCAGCGATTGGATCGGCATCGAAGACCGCTACGTCTTTATTAAAGCGGAAGTCGTCGACAAATAGCAAAATTGCGACTCCATGTCGACCAACTGGCATTAAATAACTTGTAATCAATTAATAAAAATAATCAAACTCCAAACGCTTCAATCAAAATTAGAACTATGCACGGTCATTCCTTGCTTCCTGATCCCTGGCAGCTTCGGACGCTTGGTTTTGAAGTTGGTAAGCTGTAGGGTGGATCCTGAATCCATGCAGACTAAAATTTGAGAATATAACTCGGCAATAGCTAAAAACTGACGTACCGTGCAGTGTACGAGACAGTCGATTGCTCGGGGCGATATTCCGGGTGCTCGAAGAACAGCATGTGTGGGAATCCTGTGCCAAAGTAGGCGCCATCAACGTGCTCGTACCTGGAGCGCTGGTGGTGGTAGACTTTATCACAGCGGGGGCAGTAGAGTGTGACCACGCTCTCTCCGGTCAGATCCGACAAGCCGATTGGCAGGAGGCCTACATTCTCACAATAGACACGAGGACACCTGCCAAACTCCAGGTTGAGCCACTTCTCAACCATTTGGGTGATGCCACGGTTGGTGAGAATGTAGCGGGCGTGGATAAGCCCGTAAAGCATCTCTGCTGCCTGTTCGACGAGGTCGGACTGTCCATCTTCGTAATCGTCATCTGAATCCAAAATAATTAATTGAAAAAGTGATAAAAACAAACAACTTACCAGGTTCCAAATCCAGAATCATATCCAGAGCTTGGCGGAAATGGGGAACCCGCTCGGAGAGTCCAGTCAGGTTGAATCGGTCCAGGATGTACTCCTCGTCGACTTCACAGAAGAAGTCGTTTTCATCGCGATCGCAGAATCGGTTGATCCATGTTCTGACGTCTGCGTCGGAGTTCATCTCGTGTGGTACCTCGGCGCCTTCATCGTTCACCATCTGCTGCTGGTCTGGAACCTCGATGTTCATATTTCGATTTTTGCCGGTACCCTGGTTATGTCTGCAATTATAAGTTGGAGTCAGAGCTCAACGTCATAAAATTCAAAATAAATCAAACATTCAGCGGGCAGAACTTCGCACAAGAATCAGACCGCGAGCGAGAGACAAGAGGGACGTTTCGTCCGAAGCTCCGCGCGGGAGAAGTGAATTCGATCGGACACCCGCTCGCTGCGTTCTCTGTTCGTTTCGAGAGGCACCCGCTGAACCGAACTGAGATCGAGTTGAGCAGCTACGGGCGAATGTCTCCCCTCTCGCTCGCTCGCGTCACAATCACAACCAACGGACCACACAGAGTGGGGATCTCGCATCGATCTGCAACGAAAACGACAGCCGCTCAAGTGTCTTTGCATTGGACTTTGCGAATCTCGAAGTGCAAAACCATTATAGGAGAAAAAACTCCGGAAAAAAAGATCCCTGACTTTGCTTTGCACGTTCATTGGCGCACAAATTCAACGGAGATTGCCAGATGGCCGCGCACACGCATTTTCGCTCTATTCCCTACATTCCCCGCAGAGTTTTAACCATTTTTTGTTAGGCGTAGGCGCTGCCGCAGAGTTTGCCTAGTTATTGGCTTACCAGGTTTCGTAGGGCGTTCGTAGTTTTGGTGGCTTGGTACGCTTTATAGGACATATCAGTCGCGCTTAAAACATAGGTACATAGGTAATGTAAATCTGGGACAGAAAAATTCCGGCGGTGAGTTGTCGCATACTGAAACTTTTCATCTACTCTAACCGCGCTGACCGCGCTTATTTCATAGGGCCGTGTTTCATCTAATACAATTCCGAGAAAATGTTGTGAATTTGCCGATTTACGTGTCTTTAGATTTTCCGGGGGTTCAGAGAGCCACGCGACAGTCGTTGACGAATAGTTTATCGAGTAAGCTAGCAAATTCAAAATAATACAATTTACATGAAACAGAGACTCATCCTTCGAGACCTTTATTGTGGTGCTGGAATCACCCCGGCGATAGCGGCTTGCTCGGCTTGACTTTGAAGTTCGTAAGCGGTGGGGTGGATCTTGAATCCAAACAGACTGAAAATTTTGAGAATATGACTCGGCAATCGCTAAAAACTGACGTACCGTGCAGTGAACGACTCAGCCGGTGGCCTGGGGCGATACTCAGGGTGGACGAAGAACAGCATGTGTGGGAATCCTGTGCCAAAGTAGGCGCCATCAATGTGCATGTGCTTGGAGGACTTGGGACGGTAGACTTCGCGACAGCGAGGGCAGTAGAGCTTGACCATCTTCTCTCCGATCACATCCGACAAGCCGATGGGCAAGAGGCCTACCTTCCTACAGTACTCACGGGAACAGCATTTGAAATCCAGGTTGCGCCATTTCGCAACCATTTTAGAGATGCCATCGGAGGTTGTGATGTAGCGGGCGTGGATGAGCCCGTACAGCATCTTGGCCGCCGCCTCTATGAGTTGATCCGGTCGTTGTACATCCTCATCTGAGTCTAAAATAATTGATTGAAAAAGTGATAAAAACAAACAACTGACCAGGTTCCAAGTCCAGGATCAAATCGAGAGCATCGTGAAAAAAGGGAACCTGTTCGGAGAGTCCAGTCAGGTTGAATCGGTCCTCGATGTACTCCTCATCGACTTCACAGAAGAAGTCGTTTCCACGGAGACCGCAGAACCACGAGATCCAAGTTGCGTCTTCATCGATCACCATCTGCTGCTGGTCTGGAACCTCGATGTTCATATTTCGATTTTTGCCGGTACCCTGGTTATGTCTGCAATTATAAGTTGGAGTCAGAAGCTCAATGTCATAAAATTCAAAATAAATAAAACATTCAGCGGACAGAACAGCGCACAGAAGTGAATTGCGGGAGAAGTGAATTCGATCGGACACCCGCTCGCTGCGTTCTGTTCGTTTCGAGAGCACCCGCTGAACAAAACTCAGATCGAGTTGAGCAGCTACGGGCGAATGTCTCCCCTCTCGCTCGCTCGCTTCACAACCACAACCAACGGACCACACACAGTGGGGATTTCGCCGGCGCTGCTCGATTGCGCTCACTGCAACTTTTCAAATGACAGACGAGCGTGATCGATCTGCAACTAAATCGCTCAAGTGAAATTGAACGTCGCGCACGAAACAACTGTTTCTCGGATGTCTTGAATGATTCCACGGTCATCTAGTCGGTCTGCAGGGCCTGGTCAAGTTCTATTTTTAGCAGGATTTAAACGCATTCTGATAAGGCGCATATTAGCGGGTATGAAAGTACAAGCCAAAAATTGTTTATTTCGCATCCCAAAAATCCAATTTACTTCTTCCACACGATGACGTCGTTCAGAGAGAGCTCTCGAGGACAGAACGGCGACTCCTCGTTGCGGACTCCAGGCTGCGACTCCATGATGCTGTCGATGTTGCGCGAGGTCGGACCTTTATTCTAGTGCTCGAGTGTCCATGACATCAGCTGTTTCCGAGGCCCCGGCAACTTCGGCGGCTTGGTTTTGAAGTTCGTAAGCGGTGGGGTGGATCTTGAATCCATGCAGACTGAAATATTTGAGAATTAAACACGGCTACGCTGAAAAAATCAGACGTACCGTGCAGTGAACGACTCAGTCGGTGGCTTGGGGCGATATTCCGGGTGAACGAAGAACAACTTGTGTGGGAATCCGGTGCCAAAGTAGGCGCCATCAATGTGCGTATGTCTCAGCTTAGGCTCGTAGAGATCGCAGCAGCGGGGACAGTAGAGCTTGACCTTGCTCTCCATGGGTAAGTCACTCAATCCGATAGGCAGGAGGCCCTCCTTCTCGCAGTAGAAACGAGGGCACGTGGAGAACTCCAGCTTGCGCCACTTCTCAACCATTTGGGAGATGCCACGATTGGTGAGGATGTAGCGGGCGTGGATGAGCCCGTAAAGCAGCTCGGCTGACTGTTCGGCGATCGCGGCCCGTGCTTCGTCTTCGTCAACTAAATCAGAAACAATTAGCTTGAAATTTAAGAAAAGAAAAGTAAGGACGTACAAGCGTCCTGATTCAAGAGGATGTCCACAGCAATGTCGAAGAGGGGAACTAGCGTGGGAAGGTCCTGCATGTTGAATCGGTCCCGGATGAACTCCACATCGACTTCACAGAACATTTCGTTCCCACGAATGCCGCAAAACCAAGTGATCCATCGGGAGTCCCCGCTCATCGCACTCACGATTTGCAGTTAACTAAATGGTGAAAAATTACAGAAAATTAGAAACTCAACAATGATAGAATATCGCTCTTCTCATCACATCTGGCTTATCACATCTGAGATAGCAGAGCTCACGGGGCAGCGGCAACCGTTTTATTCGAGTTTCCAAACAAAATCGCTCTGTTTCAGGGTTTATTCTTCGAATCTCAAATGTACGCCACCAGTCTTCCCTTATCACCATCGTTCAAGTATTTCTTCATTTTCATTTCAATTTCGGTTTGTCCGGCGACCACCTCCTTCGATATTTCCTCCGTAAGCGCGATCCTCGCCTTGCCGCCTTTCCCGAAAGATCCTTCGATGCGTCCGACGTCTCCAGTCGCGAGTCGCACTTGCATTCCGTTGAAAACGTCGAAATTCGTTTCCTTCTTGAAGAGCTGCGTGCAGATCACGCTGCGCTCGTTCTCAATGCGGTCGACGATGCCGCAGCGCCGCTTCCGATGGAAAATCCGCGGCACCTCGGCTCGCGTCTTCAACACGCGCTCGATGTGTCCGTGAAACGCAAATCGACACGATTTCCCCGCGGAATCGAGCTTCGCCGCCATGTAGAACGCTCCGGGACGGCTGTGAACGTTCTTCTCGAGCTCGAAGATGACGCGACTCGTGCTGGACGGATCCAGCTCGTCCTGGAGTTCGAATTCGTCGCCGTCAGACTTTAGGAATTGAGATTCGGCCATGACGGTCTCGAATCCGACGGAAAGATGGATTTTCGCGCGGCTCTTCAGCGTCGACCGGAATTGCGAAATGGGAGAAATTGTGGCGATGAAGAGTTTGGTCGATTCCATCGCTCCAGGCTCGTAGAGTACCGTTCGATCGATCGAATTACACGCTTCCGAGAGATTTTGGAATAACAGCGCAGCGCGCTGACCCATCGCGACTTCCGAAATCGTTTCCTTCCACGACTGAATCCCCTTGATCTTCCGCTTCTCATTTAAGAGGGGAATCTCGACTTCCATGCCAGTCCTGAGATTCAAAAAGCTTCTTTACAACACGAATAAAAGGGCCAAACGAACCTACATTTTCCAGCAACTACAGTACCTGTCATTACAGTACCCTTTCCTTTGATTGGGAAACAGTGGTCGACGCTCATCACGAACTGACCTTCGAAATCGCGTTCTGGTAAGTAAAATATCGTTTCTATAGCTTTGACGACCTTCTCTACAGTTAAATCGTCCGGATTCGCAAGAGAAACGGGAATAACAGGAGATTTCTCATCGATTCCAAGCGATTTCAGCAGCTAAAATCACTAAAAACGACGTAAGAAACGGTATTTTACAGTGCTACCTTTGGAATCTTCGCTGTCATCGAGTTGACCTTCTCCTCGGCGACCAAATCGATCTTGTTCAACACAACAGCGACGTGCTTAGGGCATAAGATGGAGGCGATCAGCAGATGCTCCGCAGTTTGCGGTTCAATGCCTCTGGATGCGTTGACGACGACGATGGCGCCGTCAAAGACGCTCGCGGCGGCCAAAACGGCTTTGATGAGCGAGGCGTGACCAGGACAGTCGATCAAGGCGAGTTTCGTGTCTTTGACCGTTAGAGCGGAGAATCTGGAAGCGGAAACGTCGAATGAGCGGATGGAATGGCGGAATTCACCCGAGATCGATGGTGTTGGCGCGGAGATTCGCCGCCTTCGCGTGTTTATCGAAGGCGGCGGTGGATCCCATCTCGGAGAGCGCCTTCGCGAGCGTCGTTTTGCCGCTGTCGACGTGTCCGAGGATTCCGATGTTCATTTTGTTGAATCTGGAATGCAACGCAATGTGAATGCGCGCCAAACGAGTTTAAACGAAAGCAAAGACTCTCGCTCCCACGCTGAGCAACGCGCAAGCCCAACGGAGCGCAATATTGAAGCCGCGAATCCCGTAAATGCGCATGAAGCCAAGAAAATCAATCCAAAAACAACGTTCTCGCGCACCAGATCAACGTGTGATATTTACAGGACGCGTTCTGTGGGTTCGCTCGTCCGCTCGTTCGCTTTTGAAGTCGTCGTTGTCCGCTGCAAGCGGGAAGAATCCGCTCGCGCTTCTGATGCTTCGGGGTGTCCGCCTATTTACTCCATGCAGTTGTTCTGGCCGCTGTCTTCACACCACCGCAAAATCGCTTCTTTCACTGTTTGATTTTGGTCGATTCTGAACGATTTGTCGCTATTCGCGGTGTTTTTGATCGTCATTTAATTAGTTTTTGTCTTGCAATTCAGCTCTAGGCTTATTTAATGACTCATGGGGAAGTGACAAGGTTTCCGGGGGGTGTTCTGTTCTTGCTGAAATTAGGCAAATTTGAGCTGTTTTGAAGCAGATTCGTGCTAGGTTGTTTGGTGTGCAGTCAGAACGACGTCAGGATCGATGAGTCAAAAGGAAGCGGATGCATGGTTCTGATGATTGATCAGTGAGAATAGACACAAATTAAGCTCATTTCAGCCTAATTTAACTTTCAGTAGCCGTATTTACTCATTTTGTGTGCTTTGCGCTGTTTCCTTCCTCTTTCATAAGTGATTTTGGTCCACATTAATCACGTTTTGTGTTTCAGAAAATGCGACGAATCCTCTCCTTAGCGACCAGATCAACTCGTCTCCTGCTTGAAACAAGCGCACGGAACGCTTCTCCGCTTGTCATCGCTTCAAAGCGAACCTTCCTGGCTCCATCGGCTGCGTTCTTCTCGAAGAAACAACAGAAGAAGAAGGAGGCGGTTTCATTTTCCAACGAAGATGAAGAGGATGACGAACAGCCGTTAGACGACGGTCTTCCACAGGACTACAAGCTCAAAACGTTGAAATCGGGTAGTCGACGGTTGGATACGTTGGTGAATCGGGCCACAGGAAAAAGCAGCTCGTAAGTGCTTCTGTTTTGCAAAGGTGCGTGTGCAAGTGCAACGATGATGTGAGTTGCGCGTTGTGCACTCCCACACACTGAAAGGCCAGCGTGAGTAATTCGTTGTGAACGAGTGAGTGTAGGTGTGTGGAGAGGTAGATGCCCGAAAACTTGAGGAGTTGGTAAAGTGCAGCACAGCGCCCCCACGCAGCGATGATTGAGCTTTAGGTTCACACAGTACGATTTATAATTGATGTTTCAAGTCCAAAACGATTAAAAATTCAGTTTTGTCTTTGATTTTGTCATAAATGTTCTGTGGTGTCCAACATTATTCAAATTACGGTAGCAGAATCAGGTGAATCATGTCCTGGGCGCTTTGCCTCAATATTTTCACGTCATTTAGACCCGAAACGACTGTGGGCTACAGTAATCATCATCTGCGTTGGCAGTGATATCTCAAAATTCCCAAGAGACTCGATATTTTTGAAGAAAAGTTGAGATCCCACGCGAAGACAGATGCCTGAGACATTGTTTTGACTCGTTTCGCTTTCCAAATTTCAGATAATTAGTTCGTTTTCTCATTTTGTGCACATCGATCTTAGAACATCGCGCGAACTCAAACTAAACATAATTTTTACCTTGAATCACCTAATATACTTGGATTACAGTGGTTTTTAATCTTTCAGACAAGTTGAGAAGCTCATTCTAACTGGAAAAGTGCGTGTAAACGACGAAGCCCAAACGAAGAAATCGTATAATGTGAGTTTTCTCATTTCCTGTCATCGGATAACCACAAGATGCCATTTTTTAGATCCAAAAACACGACGAGATTGACGTGTGGCAAGCGGCGTACGCGGACAATGCAGATCTCGCGGAAGTGTATCACGTCGAGGTGGTTGACTACAAGGTTACCGACGCCGGATACGACATTCGCGTCAAATTGTGGCAGAAGATGCTTGTCGAAAACTGGCGCGGTGGAGCCTCCTCCTAGAATTGCACAAATTTGTCCGTTGTTGTTGTGATTAGTTGAAGAAAAGCGATGATTCTCGATTGCGAAAAGACAAATGACGGTTTGTGCTCCCTGAGGGTATCTACATAAACGTCAGTTTGGAGAAAAACAGCATGGAAGCGCCGAGAATTTTTGAGAATTAATGCGTGGGACTCAAAATCTCCGCCACGCGCAAAGTAGCGTCATTGGATGCCAACTGCGGCAAATTGCTCGCGACAGCCGAGCGTTTGTTTTTGAGTTGCGGAGTTGGAGGAGACGATTTGTTGAAAACAGAGAAAGAGGAACTTTATAAAATTAATCGTCTAGGCACTTCCAAATGGCCGCACTATGGGTCGGAAAAGCTATATTTGAAGTGACACATGGGAATTTTGTGAAATATTACTGCGTGCGCTGACGATGATTACTGTAGCCGCTGTGAATTATGAGTTTTGGCGCGCAGTGACGTTTTCTTGGAATGAATCAAACATCACGAAAGCATCGGCGCGATGTTCCAACGCCAGTTGGAAGTCCGCTTGTTTTAGACAGCGGACTTCGTCGGTTGAAGTGACTCAGTTGTCTGAGAATCGGCACAATCGAGACAAACTGGAGAACGTGAAATGAGGCTATTGACAGACTAAAATCATGAGAACTGACTTCCCAATCAATTTTGTCTTCAGCCGTTCTGCTTTGCTACGGTCCCGCAACAAATTGCCTGAAACGTCACTTCCAACTCAGCATTTCCTTATGTTCAGCCCAAAATTGTACAAATTCGTCATTCCTTTTCTTCGCTTAGCCCACCTCTCCTCCACACTCGTTCCCCTATTCCCATCACGTCCCCTCAGGCTTAGACTTAAGCTACACTCGCGTCCGTTCGCTCCTCCCCTTCGCCAACCCCACGCCCTCCGTTCCTCGTCCGCGCTTTCGGAAAACGTCGTTGGGTTGTGGTCTGTTCCACTCATTAGCCTCTCGAGTGCTCGTCGAGATCACACGATGTTTAGTTGGCCCCTAACACGCGCTCTCTTTGTTTCAGAACGAGATTCTAAGAAACAGTTTTCATTCAACGATGGTCGCCTCCTCCTCTCCCGTGCTGTTGTACTCTGCCGTCGGCGTCGTTTCGCTTCTCGCTCTCGTTTCAGTGTTTTCCGTCGAAAGCGTAAGTGATCGAACAGGCATTTCGCCAGAAAACGCAACTTTTTGATTTTCAGACTCACGCGGCGCCTACAATATCCCATCAGCCGGCGAATCAACGACCGCTCTACCCCCTCAAACGCTCATTCGACGCGCTAACTGGCTCCGGCTTCAGTGGCTTCGACAAACGCGCGTTCGACTCGTTCACTGGACACGGATTCACCGGAATGGACAAACGCGCATTCGATTCATTCACCGGGTCGGGATTTACCGGAATGGACAAACGCTCGTTCGATGCGCTGGTCGGCCACGGATTCACCGGAATGGACAAACGAGGCTTTGACGCGTTGGTGAGTCGTCGTTGATTAATTAGTCGCAATTGACCTAATTACCGCAATCAGCGCGCGCGCATGTGTCACACAATGTAAATTGTCTGTTTTCGGGGACTACTTTTACCGGGAAAATGAGGCAAAATCAAAAACACCCACTCTGCGTGCGTTCTCATCGTTTCGAGCGTGGGCAACGCGATTCCAGTAGGATTTCCCGAATTAAGCATCACACACACACACGCACGCGAACAGACACAAAGTGTCCCGTTTCACCCACAAAACTTCTCGTATTCACTCGCCTCATTAAATCGGAACATTTCAGACGGGCAGCGGATTCACCGGATTCGACAAACGATCGTTCGACTCGCTCACCGACGTCGGCTTCACCGGTTTCGACTGAACCTGCGAACTTTTCTGTTTGTACAGTACACCGTAACGTTAATTTGGGAAGGAGTTAATAAATTTAGAGATTGTTGATTCGGACTGTCTAGACATCTTGGTCTGTGGAGCGTCTTTCTAGATAATGAGCAAATGATTTTTGGAAGGGGTACGGTAGTCTCGTTTCCTCACAAACGATAAACCAGACCATGTCTGCAACTGAACGTTTCGAGAGTACTTTAAATTGTTTTCAGAGGTTTCATTCGGTGTTTTCGATTTTTCGTCTCAAAATCGCTATTTTTCCCCATTTCGACTTCCGAAAAGTCGTAAAAACTCAAAAATTTACGAGTTTTCAAAAGAGACATTGCGATTTCACGCGCTATTAACTTCCAAACAATAAAAGCGGAAAAACAAAGATTTCGGAGTTTGACGGTGCGTTTTAGGCGCTGAACAGTTGTCCGCGCGGTCACAACAACTTATTTACCCAAAAACAAAAGCGAATTTGGTTGTTTACGCGCGAAATGACGCTATTTTCGGTGACAAAAGTGTGGGAAATGCGGAGGAAGTGAAATTAAAAATTCTTTTCATGCAATCGGCGTTCAACCGCAGCTTTTGGAGTTTCGGGGTTGCAATTTTGTGCTTTTTGGTGAAAATGACGTTTTTGGATGTTCAAAACATGCATCTATCGCTTATTGTCCCCAATTGGGTACTACATCCGGATATCAAACGTCAAAATCATAAATTCTGAAGCTTTTACGACTTTTTGGATGTGGCGCTGAAAATGGCGATTTGAGGCCAAAAAAACGAAAACACAAAATAGTCAAAGAGGGTTTCTCGGTCTGAAAACGCTCTGAATCTGTGTGGACAGACAGAAAACGAGCTAAATAGTTCGGAGTTGAGTCGACCTCGGAGAAAGTGAGCGATCAACAGGTCTCACCGCGATAATCCTGATAAATCAGTGCAAGTTTGCCTGATGCCCTTAAAATTGGTCTCTGAGCCCCACTCCCTCGTCGTCACTGCCTAATTCCCTCTAATTAGCTACGAGCGAAACATGCGAATCGAACTCGATAGGCTTCTGGTTTCGCCTCCGAGCAGGAGACTACTTTTCCAAATTGCAAGCGTGGCATTTCGTCGGACAATGTGTACACGGAAGAAACATCGTAATAAGCGCTCTTTCGGCGTTCCTGACACGATTTGATATCCAATTATGGGAAAAAGCATTTTACAACCGTAATAATTGTCTCGGTAATTAATTTCTGGACACAGAGGAACCAATTTGAGACGTCTGCGCTGCACTAACGCTAACGCTAACAATAAGAGGAAGTTTTAGCGGCGAAATGTTGCAGACGGATTACTGTACATCGCATGATTTCATTTCTGATTTCACTTCCGCGGCCTTGTCACCGAAAAGGGCGTCATTTCGCGCGTAAACAACCAAATTCGCCTTTGTTTTGGATTGTTGTTACCGCGTGGACAACTGCTCAGCGCCTGGAAGGCATCGCCAAACTCCAAATCTTTGTTTTTTGGCTTTTATTGTTTGGAAGTTAATAGCGCGTGAAATCGCAATGTCTCTTTTAAAAAACTCGTAAATCTCTGAGTTTTTACGACTTTTCGGATGTCGAAATGGAAGAAAATAACGATTTTGAGACCAAAAATCGAAAAACATCGAATTTCGGTTCCTCCACTGAAGATAACACGCCTCAGCCTTGGCGTCAGAAGCTACAGTAATCCCAGTGTGGCTTTTGTGCTCTCATTGATGAGTTAGCGCTACAGGAAGCGAGTTCACTTCAAGTTCCGCTTTCGTTGGCGTTTGAAACGTCAAACGTCCATTCAGCTTTGCGGCGCTCGCGCCCTGTCGCTCCCTTTGTTTGCCGGAAATGCCCGGAAGCAAACGTCTTCCAGCGCTCGTCGCACGTTTCTGCAGCACAACGAGGAACCTTTAGGGCCTCCTGCAAGCACACAATTCGCGTAGGTGCCGCGCTGACGCTACAGAATCAGCACGCGACATTTTAGAGAAAAACAAAGAAAGAGCTGATTACAAACGACCTTTCAGCGCCTTCTGAACGCCAAACAATGAAACGCCCGCTTGCGCATGTCAATTAGGTGCCCCGGAAGGCGACTCAAAGACGATTTGTAGAATAATTGACGCCAGGTTGGCGACTGGTGAAGATGGTGATTACACGAGCACTTTGAAGACAGACGCCCGAAGTGTGGAGCAAATGCTCACGCACTTGAGGACCAAGCAGGACAATTTCGGTCTAAAAACCCACGTTATTGATTGTCGTGAGCGTTTGTTGTCGTTGCGCGACGTGAGTGTCATAAAACAACATACAATTATCGCCTTGATTCGAGAAGAGATCGAAAAACAGAAGACGTGGGATGGTTGAGGCGTTCAAAATTGGATCTGCGCGCTCTGAATTGCTCAGCTGGAGCATTCGATTGGCAATTAAGGGTGAAAACAGTCTACGGAGTCATTTGTCGTGAAAATGAGCAGTAATTTGAAGAACTGATGGGCATTTGCTGTAGCCAACGCCATTGATCGCGCAGTCAGCTTTGCCCTCGGAAAAATCCAATAAAATATTTATTTACAAACGTTTGCATCACAAATGAAATGATGGTTTCCCTTTGTCCATCACAAGACCAAATTCCGAACGCTCTTTTTCCTCTGGACAGATGCCGTCATTGCAGCAGCACATGACCGCGGGCTCATCTCCATTCTGCTGCGAAACGAACGTGCACTTTCGCTGGTTTTCTGCGATCTCGCAAGCTTGCAGATACCGCTTCGTGGGATCCGCTTGAACTATTCCGTCGATGGCAGATGTGCAACCGGCCTTGTGTCCTCTTAGTGCCGAGGCCCATCTATGCACGTAGCATCCCATATCCGGACGAGTGCAGTATTCGGATCCACATCTATTTTCGGGAGGTTTATGCTCAGTTAATAAGGCATCTGGAAAAGATTTGTTTTGAGAGCACAAATGATAAAAAGCATACTTGTGTTAATGAAGTCAGCGTTAATCAGGAACTGGTTACAAGGCTTTGCGCCTGCAAAATCTGTACGACAGCAACACATGAAAGTGTCGTTGCGGAAGTTGCAGATCGTTTGCGTATTCGCTATTGACGCCAACTCTATGGCGCATTCCCTCGCTATTCCGACGTTTTTCGATGTGAGCTAAACAATACGATATCAAGCATTGCCGTTCGTTTCACTGACCGCTCCACTTTCCAAAATCCCAGTATAATTCATGTAAGCTTGATAGCAGTATCTTGTTTCTGGGTTCGGTAAATCCGTTTTATTCTTCAAATGATTCAGGCTATTGAAAGTCTCGATACTGAAGTTAGACTTCGCCTCCATGCAACGAGGTAGTTGCGACTCGAACTTTTCAGTGAACGTTGTATTCATCGTCGCCGCAAGTTCCTCATCACAGTATTCGCCTGTTCTGTTGAGATCTCTCGAGTATGCTAAATGATAAGCTTATCTTTGTTTTCGTTTCGCGTTCTTACCATTTGAGGAGCAGGTACAAACAATCACAAGTCGAGGTATGCCAAAATCAGATTTCTGATAACCTTGCTCCTCGTTCTCACATTTGCTGTCTTGTGAAATTGCGTCGTGATTGAGTTCGATTTCAACGAGTTTACAACTTGAATTATCCGTAAAACTTTCAGACAATGTTCTAAAGTCGCTCATTTAAGAAAATAATCGGATCGACCAAAACATACGTTTCATCAAGAATTCTCATATTTCCGGCGTGAACAAGATTCATAACCTTTCTCTTGCCGACATCGTAGTAAACCGGACAGAAGAACTCTCTCTCGCCACCGTATTCCGTCGCGTTTTTCGTGTACAGATGCTCATAGAACACATGCTCGAATCGACCCGCATACTTGCAGCGTCTCTGAAACAATTAGATCGATTATCATGGAAATTAAGCCTCACATACCGCGTAATTCTTCATGGGTTCCGCTTTCTTGTAATGCATATCGTGATTGCAAAAATCACGCGAATTACAAGAACATTCAACTTCAAAGTCAGTAGACGCAGCCAATTCCAACAAATGTGGACACGACACCTCGTTGCTCAGTTTCAATTGACACATTGAATGAAATGACTCATGTGTATCGTCATGATATGTAGATTTCATCTCTACAGTTATTTGGCTATAAAGTTCAATTATAATTAGTAATTCTTGTTCGATCACTTACGATTGATTCATACGATAAGTCACATAGCAATTTTGAGCTGCAAATGGCCTAATACCACTCTCCAAAACCGTTGTTTGGACTGACGGATCGCCATAAATATACTTTCCATTTGCACAAAGCCGGTCATTCTTACTTTCTTTAGGATTTCGCACAGCACATCGCAGCATATTCTTCGCACAACAACACCAGCGGAAATACCCCAACTCTGTTACAATCTCAACACATCTAGCCTAAAACGCTGAACATGTTCTTTGAAATCAAATAAACATTAACTTACATCGTAGGAATTATTATATCTTGTTTGGGTGAAGTTGAAAGAAAGAGGGCACATCTTGTAATTGTGGACGAAAACACTGGTATCATTGAAATGTTCATTCCCGAATAGATTTCCGATGGCTGCTTGATTGATCCTGTTGAAGAGTACCCTTCCGGAATAGATCTTTATATCGCCATTGGGTGCAGCGTGTATAACTGAGTGACAGCTGGAGACTGCCGTAAAGTTCGGAGAATTCAAAAAGTCTTCCGTCACGCAGCTTTGATCATTTATTTCCTCCAAACCAGAATAACCAAGAGCTGACCGTGGCATATGTAGCGAATAAGAGCGAGCGAGAGTCATGGTCAAATAAGGATAATTCATCTTGTCTCTATTTATCTGAATGTAGCCTCCACTTTCCCTATGTAGCAGGAGAGGGCAGTTCCAACGGCAACAAATAGCCCACACATCCGAGAGGACAGTGAACTTAGAACCGTTCACTTTAACCTCCCTGGGCATGTACGCCGGAAAAAATCCGACCGCATCGTCCTTCTTTAAACAAAAATCACGGATTATTTCTTGGAGCGCAACAACATGGGAATTATCCCTATCATCGCTCTTGTTGTTGAAATAGACTTTCATTCGAATCGAGGGATCTCCGAGATCCACGGCTGCAATTAAAAACAATCAATCCCTGGAGCTGTCAAGCAAAACCCACCATAAAAGCAAAAATCCTGATTACGCACCCACCCTTCCGGCGTGGAACATGAGAACTTACGGACAGTAGAGACCGTGACTCTTGTTGTTGCGGGTGATGTGCGTGTCGACGAATTCAGGGTCGTCGACTCGAATTTTGTAGATGAGAAATTTCGTTCCAAAACGGTTGTTTGATCTTCATCCGGTCCTAATGTTTCGAAACGGTCATCCGCAGTTGAAGTCGCAAGCGTTGATGTTGGAAGGTTTGTAGATGAGAAATTTCGTTCCAAAACGATTGTTTGATCTTCATCCGGTCCTAATGTTTCGAAACGGTCATCCGCAGTTGAAGTCGCAAGCGTTGATGTTGGAAAGTTTGTAGAGGAGAAATTGCGTTCCAAAACGATTGTTTGATCTTCATCAGGTACAATCGATGAAGAATTCTGACCCAACAACTCCCCGTTAGTAAAAAATGCAACAGGAAGGGGATCTTGGTCTTCATTCAAAACGGTTGTTTCTTTATCAGATCCACTGGGTTCATGCGATGCGAATTGAGCACAATCCTGATCTGGAAAACAAGCGTAAATTCAAAAAAACACGCGGGATTGCGGACGAACCATCAGGAGAACATTGCGAGTTGTTTGAATCGACAACGAGCGACGAGAAGACGACGATCGCGATCAGAGCGATCAGCGTCGGTCGGAGCATCACTGAAAAGGCGAACTGCGTACTGCTGCGTATCACAAGACGATTGACTCGGACGGCGAGTGAGTGCGACGCTGAAATCAGTGCTGCAAACAACGCTTCCACGTCTCGTGCAAGCGGCCAGACAACGGACGTCCACGTGGAGCAATTCTGTTTGAAAACGAAAATGAACTTCCACGTCGCATGCAGGCAAATTTCAATTTGTCGCGTATGCATAAATGCTGCATGAACTTTTCATTTTTCCCAGAACACTACATGCACCCCTGGGCGGTGTAGCCCCCCTGGGCGAGTCTTTCCAAAGTCGTCTTGTACGTTCTCCGGTGTCAATACGAAGTAGAGTAGTACTCATTGTCAATGGCACTTCACCAGAAGTAAATCAGCCTTCAAATCTCAAAATGCTTGATCCAAAGCTCACCTCAAGCGGTGGCAGCGTCTTGCCTTCGAATTGTTGTGGGTGGCCAAATGCGAGAAGATCAACGGCGGCTACAGTCTCGGGATGCACGACCTGATGGACGAAAAGTTTGGCTTATTTTACGATTATGTTGCAAATGATCACTGACACACAAGATACCAGCGGGTATAGCGGATGGTGCGCCCTACGAAGTCCTACAACGTTTAGCATTCCTTCCATGGATTAAAACGTTTTCGTGTTTAAATGAGGATTCAGAGCCACCGACTCGTTTACACATACTTCAAATCACCGCCGAAGTGGATTCAGCTGTTGGATCTGCACAAAATGCAGCAGGACTGCACGTTAGTCATCACAAACGGTTCACTAGTAAAGACGTTTAGCATTCCCTGAGGTTTCGACACATAAAAGGGGTCATCTGTTGCGATGGCAAAATCTCCATGTTTTCGTTCACATATCGACCCGTACTGTCCCCAGACCCGTACTTCTTTATAATGATAAAACAGAGGGAAATCACCCACAAGTAACGCATTTCAGACAACGATGTTCATAGACAATGGCGTTTCCCGGCATGCCAGCGATGTCCACACTGCGGAACTTCGAAGCGGGGATCGATTTGTATATCTTCGACGCGGAGTCTTTAGCGACGAATTTGTTGCACATGAAACAGTAGACAGCGTTGTACTTCTGCCTCCGTACCTCCCTCGGCACGAAGTTGTCAATATTTAATCTGCAAGCATGAAACGATAAATATCTAGCACGCATAAGTATCCGCTCACTTGCTCGTCCTCACTGCCGCCATAGCTAGGTCAAAAAGCGACCCAACTTGAGAAGATCGCTCTTCAGCTGGGATGACTTCTGACGAAAACTGATTTCCAGATAAATCGAGTGATCTCGCTGAGATTAACTGAAGTGTCGCGGGAATGGAAAGAAGTTTGTTGTTGCTGCAGCTGAATATTTTCAGCCTAGGCATGAATGCGATATCATCAGCAATCTTTGTGATTTGATTGTTGTCGCATCGCAACTCTTGGAGTTGTAACAAGCGAGCGACGTTCGCGGGAATCGTCCGTAGCTGGTTGCTACTCAAATTCAGCAACTGAAGACCTTTGGGGAGATTCTCCCAGAAATCGAACTGAAGCAGCGACGTGTGCAATAGAAATACGTGTGGCTGATCTTACCGGAAACGCGTCGATTTCACTCAACTTTCCGCTGATACCGGACAAATTGAGCGTATGAAGATTCTTCAGATTTCCAATCAGCGAGATACTTCGGCAAAAATCCGGAAAATCCCAGGCGAGAGGATTTCCGCAAACTTCAAGCTTCCTCATCGTCGGGCCACACTTGAACCACCGCTTGTCGACCTTCTGCATGCCAATCGGGTCGATGCACAGCTCCGTCACGTCGGTGGGGAATCGCAGCGACGGATATCGACTTCGCTCGGTGATTCTTAGATTCACCGGCTTCGTGGGATTCGCACCTTTCCTCATCGCCGTGATTGGTACAGCGGCGTTCGCAGGCTTCACCGTCCTTCCAGCTACGATATCGCGAACCGACTCCATGAGGCCGCTGAGTTGTCTTGGATTTGCCTAAAACGGGCACGGCTGGTCAGAAAATAAAGAAATGAGGAGCTTACGTCACGGATGAACAGCGACATGCTCTTGCGAAATGCGATCGTCGCCTTTCCAAGGGTGACATTCGACGTAAAAAGTTGTTCTACGGTCTCTCGAGAGATCTAAAACCCAATTGGATTAGACGTACAATAGGCTGCGGATACTGAAAACCTGCAGCACTGGAACAGTTTTCGTCTTCTGATTCGGGCATTTGACGATCAACGAGTGTGCGTACTTTCCGTCGGGGTTGCGCCGTTGGACAAGGGTTACGGTAGCTTTGTGCGGCCGTTCGGGTTTTCGTGTTCCGCTTGTGCGGGAGAGCGGTTGGAAGTGGACGGTGCATTCGATATGCATCTCTTCTCTACAAGTATTCAAAAACAACTTTCAAACCAACTAATTTCGGCAAATTGAAACGCTGCACGAACAATCAAATCGGAAAATTTGGAGCTTTCCAAGTTCCTTTAGAACTGCATAATCACAGATAGCAAGCAAAATGATCAAAAGTCATTATGGCCACATTGGAGCACTAATTTTAGAAGAGGTTTTGCAGCTTGCCTTAACGCTATGGAATCGAAATTTCGCGCTGCAATTGTGGATCAAACATGCGCGATAATGGAAAATTACGAGCAAACACAACAGCCACGTTCGCGCTCGCCCGACACTTCGCGACTTGCGCCATCTACGGTGTTGGACACCAAACTTCTCGAGAAGCAACGCGACTTCAAACGTCCAACTTGATAATTTTTCGTTTTCCGCCAAATGTGAACGCTTCCAGAGAGGTCTCACGTGGAATTCATCGCTTGGAAATGTTTTTTGTTCGTTTTGGATTAATCTTGTTTTTCTTGTTCTGATTTGCTGAATTTGGAGCTTTTTCAGGTAGCGTTCCATGATGTTAAGGCGTTCTGTGATCGCTCTGGGCAAGAGGTAATGTCTCCATTGTTTATTTCTGTTTTACGCGCCTATTCAGCCTCTTCGAAACGCCCATCCGCGCTCTGTCGACGACGCCAGCGCGCACCCAGGAATCAACGATTCTGCAGCAGTTTTTCGACGATGAGGAGAACTTTGGTGTCGCCGAGCTGAGCGCAAAGAAACGTCCAGGACGCTCGTGGACAACGGACGAGCTGCGTCTGAAGAGCGCGACGGATCTACACAAGTTGTGGTATGTTTCGCTTGGAATATCGATGGTAAAATGTGCTTCAGGTTCGTTCTTCTGAAGGAGCGCAACATGCTGTACACAATGCAGGAAGCTTACGCTTCCCGCGCACGCCATATGCCGAATCCAGAGCGCATTGACAAAGTCCAGGAGGTAATTCCTTACTTCGTAGTCTAGATTTGATGGTTTACTGTATTTCAGAGCATGGAAAATCTAGAAAGCGTTGTCCATGAGCGGAACAACGCGTTCTTGGAGTTGGAAACAGGCCAAGGCGCCGACCCGCCAATGCGAACGGTTACCAGTTTTATGGGATTTACATACAAGTAAGCTAAAAATGTATTCAAGTCAAGTAACATCATCAATAGGAAACAAGCGCGAGAGCATGTTTTACCAGCTGAAGTGACCGGTGAGAAGGAGTACGAACAGCCTTACCTCGATGATGATGCGTACATGATGCAAAAGTTATGGAATGAAAAGGAGTACTGGAAGAATCAGGAACGCGCCAACCATCTCGCCCATAAGCACCAGTTGACTGAGAGCGATAAGAGGTTCAGACGATCGACTCGGCGCACTTTCAATGGATTAGGACAGCAGTAATTGAAATGTTTGAATTTTACTAGATTGTTGATTTGTTGGCGTAAAGGAGGATGTTTCGAGATGTCAGCTTGGATTTACTCGTCTGCTCACGGGGGGCCAGGATGATCGTTTGCTCTGTTATGCGCTATCGGAATCGGAAAATAGTTTTATAGTCAAGGAGGATGTTTCGAGAATTCCGAGAATTCCGATGCACACACACATTAGAGAACTTGGTTTTCGATTGTTCCCCAGCGCACTAGAGATACATTCGTCTATCCAGAATTTTGCCTGTTCCGCAAAATCGTCTTCATAGCTGGCCCAGGCAGCCGATAAAGCTACAAAACCACGAGTTGGAGACAATAGCAATGCAACCTGTACAATACACCGAGACAAAATACAACTACCACATGCTGCGTTTCTATACACCTAGCAAAGTCCACCCACCAATATTTTTTATAACAACAGTTACATTTATGTGAAGACAAAATCAACAATGAACATCTCTTAAAGGTATTATCCTCCCTTCTTCTTTGAGACACCGACAGTGCGACCCTTTCGGCCAGTGGTCTTGGTGTGTTGTCCACGGACGCGGAGACCCCAGTAATGACGGAGACCACGATGAAGGCGGATCTTCTTGAGGCGCTCGAAGTCCTCACGAAGCTTGTTGTCAACGGCGGTGGAAAGGAGCTGCGAATACTTTCCATCCTTGATGTCCTTCTGTCTGTTCAAGAACCAGTTGGGAATCTTGTACTGGGTAGGGTTTTGCATGATGGTCGTGAGTTTCTCCAAGTCATCTTCGCTGAGTTCTCCAGCGCGCTTGTTGATGTCGACATTGGCTTTGCGGCACACAACGAACGAGAAACGGCGACCAACACCCTATACACCAAGTTTAATCCATAAAATGAATAACTTCACTTACCTTGATGGCAGTAAGGGCGAAAGGAACCTTACGGTTACCGTCGATGTTCGTGTTCATCACACGATGGATGTGTTGGAACTTCTCCGGAACTATCAGCGACATATCCCCCTGGAAATCAAGCAAAATTGACGTCAATAATCAACTCAAATACACACACGCACACAGAAAGTGGATACTCTAAACGAGAATTCCGATGCACACACACATTAGAGAACCGCGACCCTAAAATATCAAAACGTCAACAAATAATTACTGTATGGCGAAACGAAGCCAATCGTTGTGAGACCCAAACGAAAAGTAAATTTAAAATTCATCAATTATATAATCAACAAAAATAAGCTGTCTATAACTTTATAAGCGGTTCTTCTTCATGCTCTTCTGACCGCATTATAGGTTGCGGTCGTCCTTGCACAATTACGGGCTGGAAAATATCGTTTGGCGATTCATTCAAGAGGTCACTAAAATGATGATTCCTCAACATTCCATCGGTGCACTATTATAGCTTACTCGACCGTGAACCCAAGCGGTTGATGTTGCGCAGCAACTACGACTTCAGCAGTTGGACTGACCGCTGCTTGCTGACCAACGTTAACTTTTGAATCTGGCCACTGCGAAGAAGCACGAAAAGTGCTAGAAAAATTGCTATGGGCTGCAAATGTTGACACATTTTTGCGTTCTTCTTCAGGTTTCGTCTCGTTGCTCAGCTGAATGAGATTCAAATCAGGGTTCTTCACTTTTTCCTTATTCCGTAACTCTTCTCTTTCCCACGCTTTCTTCTTCGCTTCTTCTCGATCAAGATAATTCGCGTATTCTTCCACTGCGAATATGTCGAATGCACAGTACGGATTGCGCTCTCCGGGCACGTTAAGGCACGCAACGTAGCACCATTGCGACCCTAGACCATACAGCTGCTGAGCGATTTCGTTCTTTTCATCGTCCATCGGATAAACAATGTATTCTCCACACTTCAATCGACTATCGTAATCTGTCGGTCGGAGGAGCATCTGCATGTGATCAATTGAATGAATAGTAGCGGTTCCGTGAATTACTTCTCCGTAAGGAGAAGAAGAGAGAACAACATTAGTGCCGCTTCGAGCGTATTCCGTTGCGTTGGCATGAAAAAGACCCGGGAAATCCATATAACGACATTCCAAAGTGCGGCCTAGTTGAAGAGAATCTTGGATTGTATCTCGCTAGATAACAAAATTCTATACTCCATAAACTAGCGATGACGCCTACCTCTCGGCAGGTTAACGTAACACTTCGTCTTCCGTTTCGGTAAGCCTCAACGACGGAATTCAAGAGAAATGTGTGAGGATGGACAAACACGGAGCATGCATCACGTGCTGCAATAGCTGCGGACAACGGATCTCCGGGATTCTCCTTCTTTAAAACGGTCACCTGAAGCATGTTCACAGAAGTCGAACCCTCGTCTAATAATTCCACCAATGAATCGACATGAGTTATGTGATGCTCCGTAGATGTAGCAGGACCACCATCAACTTTTGGCTCATCGTATTTGATCTGAAGAAAACATGGAAATAGGAAAAGTGACAAAAGTACTACCTTTGACCCGACAGAAAAGATTTCTGATAAATCGGAAGCAACATTTCCGAGCTTATCGCCATTAACCAAAGTCTCGCGATTAAAGAACAAGTGGCTCCGGGGAGAGAAAAGGTTTTCTGCAGAAATGAATCTCGCATAGTCGGCACCAACTTCGACGACTATTCCGATGTGCTTTTCTAAAATTGGAGCATAACATTCAAGGATATCAAAGGTACAACTAACGGTCGACTGCCGCGTTTATCTTCACTGGTTCCTCTTCTGTTCCCTCCCACTCATTTTCGAATTCTTCATAGTTTGACTGCTTCTTCTTACTGAACATACCGAACCCAAATTTACTTGTTTTCGTCTTCTTAACCGATTTAGGGAGTTTTTCCACGTTCGACATTTCTGAAACATGGGCGAAAATTGAATTACGGAGCACTCAATTGAAACGCAGAAGGAACACGATGTAAATGGCAATCTGTCCTTGCTTTCCTCGAAATAAGACGAGATATATCGAAGCAATGCCATCAGCAGCTGCCAACAAATCGCGCAACATACCAATGCCAAGTGGTGGAAGCAATGCACTGGAATTCCATTTAAGTCATACAATGCGTGAAGGCCGCAAACTCTGAACTTAAACGAACAACAATGTCAAAGAGACTGCACAAGCAAAACCAATTCGGGCTCTCGTACCCCGGAATGATCGTCCTTGCCATCCAGAATTCGGACACCGAGATCGGTAACAGCTTCTGCAGCAAGGCGTGCACCGTCAAGGACATCTACACCTTCCTGAAAGCACACGTGCGTCCCATTCAACAGATGACCCAGAAACAGTGGGATTCTACGGAACGCGTCATTCGCCACTCGCTCTCGCAAACCACTTACTTCTTCCGATTCCACATCGATGAAGAAGGCAAACAGAAGCTCGTTCCAAGTCAAACTGCGGGCGCCGACAAAGGAAGCCTCTGGACCATCCACAGTCCCTCGACAGAAAGTGAAGAGAAGACCCAGAAGCGCATCAACAAAGTGTTCAAACAGGAAAGACAGCAAGCTTTCAAAAAACACTTGTTCAATCCCGACATCCTGGACGCCATGACAGATGGAAACTATGGCTGGCATCACCCAGACGGACGATCTCTCGGAAAGTCGGACGCCTTTCTCAAACTCGAGAAATGGCTCAATCAACACAACGGGCAGCTGCAAGAGACGGAAGTGTTGGGACCTGAGCTTAACGAGCTTCGGCAAGAACGAAAGCGGTGTGGGTCGAATTACGAAGACGCAGAAGATGGCGAGGAAGACGATGAACAAGTCTGCGAAGGGGAAGAGAGAAACACCAAGGTGCCTCGAATGATGTCGCAACCCGCAGTTGAGACGAGGAACCCTCCTGTTGTTGGAAACGAGAGCGCGTTCGAGCAGCAGAGCTTGCAGCAGACCTACCAACACGCGCCTCCACAACAACACTCTGCTCCTCACTACAACAACTACCACTACAATTACGCAGCTCCGATTCCTCAGCCAGGAATGGGAAGCCACTACTTCCTACAAGGAGGTCATCCAACGCCAGCGTGGATGACACAACCCCCCGCAGTTCCCTACTTCTCCAACTACGATCGGAGCAACTTCCCCCAGGACACCGTTCTCCAATACGCGCCCCAGCCGCAATTTGCGATGCCGCAGCCGTACTTCCCGAGTCAGAATCAACCTTCGCAGTCGCAGCAGGCTTCTGCTTCCCTCACTGCGCATTCGCCGACATCCATGACGGGCCAACCGACAGAACTCGCGCCCGCTCACGACAACCAGAACGAAAGCGCAGACATCGTTCCATCCAGTCAATTCTACGAAACCGGACAGAACGAGTTCTACTGGAAACCAATGGAGCAGCCCTACGTCCAGATGCCCTCATCGCAGTCGCAACAGTCTGCGTCTTCGCTATCTGCGACTACGGAGCCTCAGGAAACACCGCAGCAGCCGGAAGAACAGACTACAGAGATCAACTTTGTGGAGCAGCCCCTGTACGAAGAACTGAACCCCTTTCAGTATTACCAACCAAGTAACTCAATCGATAGTCAACCCATCGGGGCGGAAAGAGAAGACTTCTTCGCAAATGATCAAGAAAACGAAACACCGTTCTTCGGACAGAACGAGTCGGCAGCGCAAGGAAACGAGGGCCCGAACTGCAACGAAGGATTACAGGATGATCTGTTGAATGACAACTTCATCTCTGACGATTTTCTCCACCTGTAATAAAAAAAAGCTAGAAACGAATAAAACTTACTCGGTTCGCAACGTACAATAAAATATACTCGTCATCCATCTGGCAGTATTTCACTACCATTCTGTACATCTCGACCTCGAGACACAGTCGAAGAAGAGTCCTGGGCTGGAAATCTCCCTCAAACCAGAGCAAAGCGCATTTTCAGGAGTGAAAACTCCGCACACTGACAATTGTGAGGACGCGCCGCTACACATAAACCTCCGATAATTTTGCTCCGATTGACCGGTTCCATTTCGAAACATGTGTTTTGAAAATAAATTACATTTTCATAATAATGCGTAATGAAAAATCGAAATAAATCACCATTTGCGCTCTCGGTCGGTCCTTCATTTATCGCAAAAAAAGCTGAAAACATTTTTTCGCTCTGCGTTGATTATTCTAACGCGCAACCACTAATAAATATTCGTCGTTCATACTACAAAAATGCGTATTTCAGGAAACTGATTCGGTGCCGCAACGGCCGCTGTGACAATTCGAAGATTTGGAGAAACTACGCGAATGGGATGCCGCAACGGGAAGCGCTACACGCGCGCAATTCAATTTCTGAGCAAGGCGGCAGCAGATAGCGAATCGAATGGACGCAGTGGTGAACTGAACTGTTTTGTCTGGGTTGGAGTCTGAACGCAGCGTGACACGTCATCGTCATTCTCGTTCGATCGTTTCCCCGTGACACGTCATCGCATTTTGACGGAGACGCGCGTCTGTTCACTCCGACTGAAGTGACCACTGGCGATCAGCTGCGCTCTCCAGTCGTCCGGCTGCTTCACTCTTGTACGCGGGTCTTCGGAGCGGCTTCTCTCCACCAATTTGAGATCCATCAATCTTCAGCATGGAACGTGACGTGTTCGCTGCAATTTGCGCGGTCATCTTCGTTTTGCTCTCGTTGCTGGCGCACTGCATCGCGTGGTTCCTGCTCATACACATTCACAACGTCGGAAGGAAGCTGCGAATCTGCAACGAGAAACTCGAGCTGGGAAGCGCGTTTTTGGGTGAACGAGGATTCAACGCAATCACGCTGAAAATGATGTCGGCTGTGGCGAAGTTCAGCGTTCAAGATATGGAAGCGGAGAAACAACTTGAGCTGCTTCGATACGGCGTGGTGAGTGATTTCATGCTAAATTTTTTCTAAATTATTAACGTTTTCAGAGCCAAAGTGGTGAGAACATTCAAAGTGGCGGATTGCGACGGATGAATAGAGGCGATCGGAAGCTTCCCGCGGCACTACCAGTTGAGTTGCAAACACCGCCCAAATCTGGACAAGAAGACAAGAAGGGAAAATCAGAAGGTGAATACGAGGAGGTTAAGCCGATGCCTGGTGGTGTGGGAACCGGTGAACGCGTTTGCGTCGACACGGCTGAAGAGCCCC
>MQUG01001116.1:0-16313 GCA_007213375.1 Steinernema feltiae | reverse complement strand
TCTTCCCACGTGTACTGGAACGTTCCGGTGAGTTGCCCGTCGTAGCGGTCAAAAGCCGATGGTAGTTGATCTTGTTAGCCCTTCTCGAGCAGGTAGTAGCGCACCCAGTCGTGCTGTCCGTCCCACTGTGTTTCCCTTGAAACTCGCCGAGGAAGACGTGCTCCCCAGCCCAGAGCTTCCCAGAGCCGCCCGTGGCAGCGCGAGTAAGGTGCCGAACCAGAGGGTGAAGAGCTCGGGGATGAACTCGTCGAGGGTTTTGGTGACAACGCCTAAAAACATGAAATGAAGCTTGTGAATCTGATTCACTGGCCGCCTACCTTCATCCTGGAGATACTGGAACGCCGCCTGGAACATCGGGGTCGCGGTGAACGTCTTCATCACGTCCAGAAGGATCTTGCTTGGCGGAATCCGGCCATGTCGGGCTCGGCGGTGCAGACGTCGGCGGTGAACAGGGTCTTGTTGTACATGTTGATCAGCTTCTGCGTAGACGGGTTTCTCGAAAATGGTCGCTTCGTTCACGTAGGAAAACAGCGCGATTCGGGCTCTCGTCGCCCTCTCCCTTCACTTTGTTTCCCCAATCGAGTTTCACGTCGCCATCGGCCGGTCGGTCGGTGTCCGCCGGCCCACATTTTGTCGACCAGCTGCTGCAACTTTGCATCCTCGCCGCCTTCGTGATGGGGCGCCTTGGTATGCCCGCCGGGTCCGTCAGTCGATTCGCCATCGTTGTGGTCGATCGAAGGGAACGCTTTTTTGATCTGAAAATGTGATTTTAGGCTCTAAATTCCTCGAATATGCCTACTCGAAGACCTCCGTCGTTGATCGTTTGGATATGGATCGCGATCGGGTCCCCTTTGTGCGTGTAGTCGCAGATTCCGTCACCGTTCTTCACCAGCGCACAGATCGTGTAGGCGCAGAGCTCGAATTCGGGGCTCGTGCCGAGGAAGATGTTCTCTTCGAGCGCCTTCGGTTGTGTTCCACGTGAACTGGATGCTCACTTGGATTTGCTAAACCACAAATCATCAGTTATAACCGGGAATATAAATGGGATGCTCGGATGGAATTGGACGATGGTGGGTGTTTTCACCACTAAAACTATCAGAATAGTCTTTCAGGTCGATTTGGAGAAGGAGTACGGTATTTCGCGAGCCGATTGGGGTCAGCTAAGGTCGAATGGGTCGTTTACGGGCGTGATGGGCCTCCTACAAGAAGAGAAAATCGACGTTTTTGCGTTGGCAATGCGAATCACGGATAGCAGGATGAATGCTGCTTGTTTCTCCTATCCGCTACACATAAATACCGTAATTTTAAGCTTCAAACCGTGAATATTGGTGATTTTCAGCAAGTTTACGTGATTCAAGCGCCCAAAGCGATGGATTTTCGCTATTTCATGTTCAGCGTGGTGTCGTTGAACGTGTGGCTGGTGATCATCGGGACGATCGTCATTCTGATCGGCATTCAAACCGTCATTTCCGTCTACGAAGACCCGTGCAAGCGGTCGCTATTCGAGAAATGCATTCGCGCCGCTATGGTGAGCGTTCGTTGGTGAGATATAGAGGCGCAAAGTTGTTCAAAAGGAGCACGCTGGTCTAGTGTAATGGTTAGTGGTGTTGCCCATAGAGCGGAGGGTTCTGAGTTCTACTCCTTCAGAACATTTTTTTTGATAAGCTATTTTCGTTTTTTTAATACATTTTCTCGCTTTTTTAAAGCGTATGTATTGTAAACACAACTAAAGAGAAAAAACAAAAAATTCTGGGCTCAGCCGGTGATCGAAACCGGGACCTCTCGCACCCAAAGCGAGAATCATACCACTAGACCACTGAGCCACTGTTGTTCAGCTCGTTAGAATTGCTTATAAATCACGAAATGCAAAAATCATTTTTCATAGATTTCAATTTGTATCTTTCACCTTTTACTCGCCAGATCCCTCAAAAACTCCATAAGCATAGCAGCTAATTTCTGTTCGCCTTTGTGCACAGCACGGTGTATATCGATTGAACACAGCCAGCCGACTGTCCGACACAGCGTTATCACCTCGCCACTTCGATAGCGCGCCGGCAATCGCCGCTCCATGTCTTCGCGCTTCGTCTTCAAAAATAGCCCAGAAACAGTCGCTTTCTGCTCTGTTTTGGCTGCTGCTGCGCTCGAATCATGGCCGATTCGGATGTCGAGGACCCCGCGGAGTATTACGATCGGTACAGATGCCGCGATGCGGAGCGGGATCTCTTGAATCTCCAAATGCCGCCGCCAGAGTTCTTTGAAAAGTATCGACAGACGAAATGGAAGAAATTCAAGGAGGATCTTCACAAATTCCGCGCGAACGTCTATCTTTTCCTCGAAAGACCCAAAGGAACCGTTAGTTTCCTGTTTCATCTCGGTAATTTGCCCCCCGCATACACCTATAATTCACCCGAATTGCAGTCGTATTCACCTATATCGTCCTTGTTCACTCGTTCAGCGCTCTGTCCGACCTCGAAGAGTACCATAATCTCTATATTACTGTTCATATCATGGAAATCACCCTGGCCGTCTATTTTACGGTGGAATTCTTCGTGCGACTATGGGCGGTGGCTGCGGACAGCAAATACCAGGGCTTTAGAGGTAGGAGTTTAGGGTATATACGTTCCAAGACGTTTTTATGTTGTGTGTCTGTGGTGCAAAGGCAAAGTGCTCGTTTTAGAGGCGGAAGGCCAGTGGATCGTTCCCCCTCGTTGGTTTTATTTTTTTTTGGTGTTGTTTTGCCGTTTTACGCCAAAAATCGACGCAAAACACAGTGAAAAGCAAATCAATCAATATATTTTTTACAAAAAAAGCTATGCTCCAAGCAAGATTCGAACCTGTCACCATTTGTTTACAAAACAGCAGAGTTAACCACTGCGCTATCGTCCGCCTACAACTATATCAACTCACTTTCGTTATATTACGCTTAAAAAGTCCGTTTTCAGGCAGATTAAGGTATCTACGCCGGCTAGTTTGCGTAATTGACGTAATCATCCTCATCGTCACGTTCCTCATGCTTGCCGCGGACAAAACAATCCTCTCGCATCAGACAATCGAGAAACTGCGTTTCCTGCAGATCCTCCGTCTCTTCCACATCGATCGGCAAATGAGCACGTGGAAGATGATCAAGGACATGATCGAGCGGAGCCGCTATGAGCTTTTCGCCACCTACTACATCACTTTTATGCTCTTTTTGGTGCTCGCGACTACCGTATACACGATCGAAAGCGTTACTGAGGACGCGGAGCTTCAAAAACTGCAGGAAACGAACCCAAACGCAACTATCGAACGCACTTTCGCAACCTACGGCTCGTCGATGTGGTTCTCCGTGGTCAGTCTGTTGACTATCGGCTACGGGGACATCGTTCCCAGGCACTGGCTCTCCAAGTTCCTAACATGCTTCTTGGCCTACGCTGCGATCTGCATGTTTGCCGCGGTATCGATGCTGGTTGGTGTGGGAATGACGCTGCTGTTGGAGAACGAACATCGCATGCAGAAGCAGAGCAAAGTGAAGAACATGGCCGCGAAGCTTATTCAGACCTGGTGGGTAGTTGTTCGTAAGACATGCGAATTGATGGCTGCGTGGCTCATTGACAGCGCGGCTGCTTATCGCGCGGCAGGTCAATGGATCGATGACTATCGAAAATTTACATTTTTTAAAAATTTTGAGTTTCTGACTATCGCTTATTAGGTACCGCTTTCACCTCATCTCAGACGAAGAAAAATTCTTTTCTATTCTACACTACCGTAAGCTCTGCATTCGAGTCTCGCAGGTCGAAGAGCGAATCAGAAAAGCGCGGAATCTGGCTACCAAAGCGAAAGAGTCACGGAAGAAGCGTCTCCTGAATCCAATCAACAAATTGCGGAAAAAGTCGATGCAGGTAAGTTTGTTCCGTTCTTAAAATGAACAAAATTACGGTAATTACGGTAGCAACAGGAAGATAGCACTGTCGTTGGCGATTTTTCAATCGACATTGGCTTGTCGTTTGCGAAAAAGACCGGAATATTCCAGCACGCCCAAATGAAGGTATTCGCTACCGTAATCCCCACCTTCTCTGCACATGAACGCACACTTGTCCCTATTTAATGCACCAGAGCACTTCTGCCGTATCCGGGCGACCTAATCAAATCGTTTAGCTTCCTGATCATATAGATGAAAAGTTGACGCAATCAGGTCGTAAAACATCGACGGCAACTGAATTGCCTCCGGTAGGGATGGTTTGGCCAACTACGGTAATGATACGGTAGTTCAGATCCATCCCGGGAGGATTCAAAAGCGGAATTCATTGGCGTTTCTGCCAAGTCGATCATCGGTAAGTTGTCATATATCAAGTCAGTTAACCGATTTTTAACTGTGGCGAATGGCCTATTGGTTAGAGTGCGAGTCTTGAGTTCCAGAGGTATTTGGTCCGACGCCACTTGCGAGAATTGAATTTTCTAATTTTTTGTAAATCAAATTTTCATGTTTTAGATCTCTGAAAGAATGCTTACTCGACGTCACAGCGCTCAAATGAGCACCGGAATCCGTCATTCCGCCTCGGTGGAGAGCGAATTGTCGGAAATGACGCAGTCGGTCGATGGATCCGTCGTTTCGCTGGAATTCTCCGACGAAGAACGCATTCTCGACTATTATTACGACCCCTACGCTGCGGACTCTCAGTCGATTTCGCACCGGAGCGAGACCTCCGAGCCTTTCGATGAGATGAACATGCCGCGCTACCGTAACATGCTACGAATGCTCTACTTTTTCATGTTTGTCAACGTAAAGAAGAAGTTCCATCGCGCAAGGAAGCCCTACGAGCTGATGGACGCCGAGGCGGAGTTGTGCGAGATGGAGCATCAGCGGAAGCAAAAGTTTAAGGAGGTGAGTCTGAATATAAGTGATTCAAACTCTTTTAGACTGATGAGTGCTGTAGTCTAATGGTTAGCGTTGTTGCTCATTACGCAGGAGGTCGAGAGATCAGCCCTCCCTTAAAGGAAGCACATTTTTTGTTTTCGCCACATCACGACTGCAAATTCCCCCATTTCAGCTAGAGCTCCGCATCGACGCTACCGTAGGCAAGGCTCTACCCTCGCCGCTCAATCCTTCCACAAAGAACAAAATCAGCATCCAAAAGCGCCTTCAAATGTGCGAAACCAAAATGGAAGAATTGGAGCGTAAACTGCGTTTCATCACGCATTTGTCCGAGCAAATCGCGAAAGTCACTCAGGGGTACCCGCGAAAGCGCCGTGATTGACCTAAAACGAGCCTCATTCAGATATGCGCAGCCAACTATTCAACGTCCAACGAATCTGAACCTCTCGCCCCGCATCGCCAATCTTCAGCCGGCGCCCCTAAGTCCGGGAACACCGCCAGGCGGCCAGCGACGGAGGCTGCAAGAGCAGCCAAAAAAACACCCAAAATTGCAACGGCAAAATAGCGTCGATTAGCGTGCATAAATGCAAAGATTACGGTACCTTTTGTCGCGTGAACCATCCGTGGTAGTTGGTCTCGCCGCTCTTCTCCAGTTGAAAGTACCGTACCCAGTTGTTCAGCGCAAAAACCTTCTTTCCAAGGATTTCACCGGCGAAAACGCTCTTGAATCCCGAGGCGCCATTGCCTGATGCCCCCTCGAGGGTGTACGGTGTGAACCAAAGGTCCTTGAGTTGCTTGCGGAAGGCGGTCGCGTCTCCTGAGCTCAGACCCGCCTTGACAAGGTAATCATGGGCTTTAGACCACACGACCGTGGAGCTGATGACGGTGAGGTAGGTGTCGACGGCGGAGTCATCGACTTGGCTGGGAACGTTGACATCTGCGTTGGCATACTGTTGGATGAGGGTGGAGAAGGCTTGGAAGGTGGCTTTGGAGAGGAGAGCGGAGTCTACGGAGCGGAAGAGACTGAAAATATAGACGATTAGTTACAGCGTTAAACGAGTAACTCAAAAGCATCAGAAATCCATGCGTTTCGGCATATAATAATAGCAAAAATCACGAGAAGGTCTAAACTCACGGATTGTGCGCGTTGTCATGACTGGGATGCTTCTTCGAAGCCATATTCTGATAATCCACATCGATCTGTCCATCCTGCGCCGCATTCGAATCCGCATTCGCGAGATCGCTCAGCACAGCGCTGACATCGGCTGTTGAAGGCAAAAGTGCATATCGAGCTGCAATTGTCGACGATCGTTATCTTATCGGCGCATCACTTATGAAACGAGATTCTCACCTTGAACGACGACGCAAAGAAGCGCGGCAACGACGACGACGAGCAGCTTCATCGGAGTCGATGTACTCTGCGTAGAAGCGCGCTTGGAGAAGGCCTTTTACGTCGAGAGCAGCGCGCGATAACTGCGCTAGGAGAGATAATCCTTGACGTATAGAACGTGAGACGATGAAGATAAGAACGTGATGAGCGAAGAGCGCTCGCTCACTCGCTTTGCAGCTTTTCTACGCCTCTAATCCACGATGCAAACAGAACGGGTTAATCTGATTGGCGTTGATGTTAACACACATTTATCCGTAGTCTTATGTACAGACACTTTAGTTCAATTTAGTTGGTGGGGTAGGACGTCGAGAGGCAAGTTCCCTCGTCGCATTGCTGCTTGTAGGAGGTGACTGCAAGCTTGTAGTTCTCGATGGTGAATTTGCAGCCGTTGCTTCCGGTGTGCGTGTAGACGCAGGCGGTGAAGAGGGAGAAGTCGAACGCGGGCGAAGTGTGAATGAGGAATCCGCCGACCTTCTTCATGTGATCTTCCCACGTGTACTGGAACGTTCCGGTGAGTTGCCCGTCGTAGCGGTCAAAGCCGTGGTAGTTGATCTTGTTGGCCTTCTCGAGCAGGTAGTAGCGCACCCAGTCGTGCTGTCCGTCCACTGTGTTTCCCTTGAACTCGCCGAGGAAGACGTGCTCCCAGCCAGAACTTCCCAGAGCGCCGTGGCAGCGCGAGTAGGTGCCGAACCAGAGGGTGAAGAGCTCGGGGATGAACTCGTCGAGGGTTTTGGTGACAACGCCTAAAAACATGAAATGAAGCTTATGAATCTGATTCTCTGGCCGCCTACCTTCATCCTGGAGATACTGGAACGCCGCCTGGAACATCGGAGTAGCGGTGAACGTCTTCAGCACGTCCAGAAGGATCTGCTTGCGGAATCCGGCCATCTCGGGCTCGGCGGTGCACACCTCAGCGGTGAAAAGGTTCTTGTTGTACATGTTGATCAGCTTTTGGTAGACGGGTTTCTCAAAGACGCTCTCGTTGACGAAGGCGAAGAGCGCATTCGGGCTCTCGTCCTCCTCGCCGCTGACGTGGTTTCCCCAGTCCAGTTTGACGTCGTTGTCTCCCGGTCTGTCGGTATCGGCGGCCCACATCTTGTCCACCAACTGCTGCATCTTGCCATCATCAGGGTGCGGAGGCTTCGTGTTACCTCCCTCGCCTCCCTTGTGCTTCTTGTGATGGTGCTTCGGCTCCTGGACAAAGCCCTAAACATCATCAAAAGTCACGTACACCAATGAAGAACACAAGAACTAACCTCGGCATCGATCTTGTTGACGTCAACGTCAGAGAGAAGAGCGTAGCGTGCTACAAAGAAGCTTCGTTACCTTATCGGCTTATCGTTAATTCTTACCTTGAACGACGCAGAGGAGAGCGCCGAGTACGGCGACGGCGATGGTGAGCTTCATCGGAGGAGATGTGCGGTCTCTGGGGCTCTGCGAAGGCTTTTTGAAGAGAGTGATCGGCGGTGATAAGTGCGAAGGGAACAAAGCGCGGCGATAGTCTTCGGTGTCTCTGACGCGCGTCTGCTCAAGATAAGGACGGCGTCTATGGTGTTAAGGGCGTTGGTGCGATGACGGATTACCGATACCTCTCCATAGTCAAGTGTGACTGTGTCGATGCAAAAATTCTTTCTTGCGTGGTAAACAAAAGTAGCCATCCGCACGCTTGCTCAATCGATTATCGCGCCTCATAGGGCGTGACCGTCTCGTTTAGAGGCGACATTTTGAACTAAAAATCGAAGCATCGCGCGTGACTAAGATAAAGATAAGGAAGAGCTATAGGTTGATTGTGAGCGCAGCGCTTTCGCGACCTAAAACAGCTTCAAAATCTCAAAAATCAAACGAAGACGTCATGCAGTACAAGTACGCATCGCGTTCATCGTCTTCCTAGCGGCGATAGCGAGTGCACTCGGTCGAAACACAAATGTAACCGGTGATAGAGCAGCAGTCATAGAACGGAACCAAAACTGATAGGAAACGGAAATAAAGCGAAACTGTAGCCCATGCCAGCACTCGTCGCTAGTGTGTGGCGCTAATAAATCGCTCAGGCGCTAAAAGTATGTATTCTGACAGAGATTAATTGTACAACAAGACCTGAAAACCTAACAACAACCTATTTTACACCTACAACAACAGTCTAGCATCACAGATTTCATCCTCATCCATGCCATCAAGCTTGTCGGCGATGTACGTGAAGATAATTTGTCGGAGATTCGTGACGCCAAGCGCATCGCATTCCTAGAAATGGAGAAGATATTACACGCCAGAATACGTGCAAATTGCCTTGGAAATGTGGAAAAGAGTGTTCAAGCTCTCCGCCTCCAAGAACGACTCATCCCATTCTGTCATTTCGCTGTAACTGTAGTCATTTTGCGGCTTCGAAGTGTTGTCCGCAGTTGGAGTTTCACCTTCGTGGCGTTGGCACCAAGCGACGATCTAAAATTTTAGAGTGAAATTGACAACGGAAAGCCTGCATTGACTGACCTTTTGAAGAACGGCACTTTTGGCATTCCGTTTGATGGGCGCCTCGTCAATGATCAGGATTCCTCCGAGAGCGTCGGTCATCGCAGAGAACGTTCCGAACGCGTCGATCACGCGATGATCGGCGAAGACGACCTCGTTGTCCGATGACTTCAGCCGGACTTGGGTCATGTCAGTCTGGAATTGGAAAACGCGGGAATTAATAAAGTCACAGGAGCACGATATGGCACGCAAATAATTGAAAAACAAAATATCAAATGAAACGGTCGCGTCAGTTCAATAAGCCTAAATTCGACTTCAATTCAGTGTCGTACGGCTCAATAATCCCATCAAACAACTGCGTTTTGAAATGTAGGCTGCTTGAATCCTATTCCGCATCATCGAATCACCCAACAGAAAGCGGAATATGTCATTCGCGTACAGATAATCGTGAACGTCAAACTTGGTGCAAGGAATTCGCTCTTTTTCACTTCGAAACAGACCGGAACGTTGCAAACGCAAATTTCACTAATATTCTCAGTTGAGTTTCTTACTTCCCGTGCAGAGTCGCAGTGTTGCAAATGGTGTCTCCTCCACGTTTCTCTTATGTATGTATTGCGTGATAGCGTTTGCAACGTCACGCTCGTCGTTGCGTTATCGCTTGCAACGTTGCAAGCGACGCTTGATGTGTGCAGTGCAGATTCGGACAGACAACTGAATATTATATAGTATTGCGTACACGTTCGTCTTTCCGTTTCTCACCAAATATTTATTTACTTATTTCACGGACGCGCGACGCGCAAGATTTGAGTTTTGTGGGAATGTCTGCAACGCAGCAAGTCATTCGCCTTTCGGCGAACATGATTACCTCCCCGTCCCCTGCCCGCCTGGTGCTCCAATAGGCTTCTCTGATGTTGTTGAGTGTGGGTTGGGGAGGTGCCGTAGCAAAAGAATGGAGCTGGGGGGATAATTACACCACCGCATCACTGTGGACTTCTGGCGGCAGAGTTGAAGAAGGCGGCCTCGGATTCAGCGACTTCAATCTCTTCCAAAGTTGTCCAATCAGCTGGGGCGCTGCCAAAACTGCGCCTTTTGCGGCTCCTGAGACAGTGGTGGCGATCGCTTGGTAAACGATGCCTTCGGGGAGTAGTTCGCCGAGATAGATTTCTACGACTTTCTCGACGACTTTGCCGATAACAGCCATGATCCACGAGAAGACGAACTTCACGATTTTCGCGAACTGCATCGTGTGACTGTAAATAAAAGAATCTTACAACTCACGAACAGGTAAAACGACACAACACAAATTTTGTGAAATTTGGTTGATGATTCGAAACCATTGCAAGCGGTGTTAGTTGCGGCAACTCGCTCGCTACTCCGTTCTGTGGAAAAAATGTAAGGTTGCTCTGGAACGCGAACCTTTGACCATTCGCTTGTTAGGCGATGACGTTACCAGTCGGCCAGTCGATCACTTCTGATTGTTCTGTCTGTTGTGTATATAAATTCATGTTCTTGTGATTTTGAATGTTTCGGAGGAACGCACATAACGAAGGAATCGTCGTTCCTCTTGTAATGTTGGCTTAAAATTCATTAATTTGAAGCGGATTTGCGACCGAAACTCACTTGTTTTGAAGACGAACGCTCATCGTCGGTCGATTTTGAATGACGATTCAGAGCGATCAAACGACATAAAAGAAGATTTTGTGCTGCGAAACGTGTTAATCGTACGTTCTAACGCGCACGCGCAATGCTACCGTACTCTTTGATTTTTTATTGCTCGTAAATTTTGAGGTTAATATTGGAGCGGAGCGAGCACTTCAACATAGACGCCGCCGTCAGGCATTCGCCGTTGAAACCCAGCACTAACACCCACGCATGAAGATGACCTTTGGCGCATTTTTCATTTGAAGAAATGTTTTTTCAAAGCATACTTCACACCGGATCGGCCTAACCCGGATTATGTAGTAAACACAGAACGATTTGAGCTCATAGACGCCGCCGTCAGGCATTCGCCGTTGAAAACCGACACTAACACCCATGAAGATGACATTTGGCGCATTTTTCATGTGGGGAAATTCGCGCGCGATCCGACAATGTTTTTCAAGGTAGAATTCATACCGAATCGATCTAATCCGACTTATGTAGTACACACAGAACGATTTGTACTCCGAGAACAAATTCAAAGCCGAAACACAAAAGTAACCGGTGATAGAGGAGCTATAGAACGGAACCAAAACTGATAGGAAACGGAAATAAAGCGAAACTGTAGCCATGCCAGAGCACTCGTCGCTAGTGTGTGGCGCTAATAAATCGCTCAGGCGCTAAAAGTATGTATTCTGACAGAGATTAATTGTACAACAAGACCTGAAAACCTAACAACAACCTATTTTACACCTACAACAACAGTCTAGCATCACAGATTTCATCCTCATCCATGCCATCAAGCTTGTCGGCGATGTACGTGAAGATAATTTGCCGGAGATTCGTGACGCCAAGCGCATCGCATTCCTAGAAATGGTGAAGATATTACACGCCAGAATACGTGCAAATTGCCTTGGAAATGTAGAAAAGAGTGTTCAAGCTCTCCGCCTCCAAGAACGACTCATCCCATTCTGTCATTTCGCCGTAACTGTAGTCATTTTGCGGCTTCATAGTGTTGTCCGCAATTGAAGTTTCACCTCCGTGGCGTTGGCACCAGTCGACGATCTAAAATTTTAGAGTGAAATTGACAACGGAAAGCCTGCATTGACTGACCTTTGAAGAACGGCACTTTTGGCATTCCGTTTGATGGGCGCCTCGTCAATGATCAGGATTCCTCCGAGAGCGTCGGTCATCGCAGAGAACGTTCCGAACGCGTCGATCACGCGATGATCGGCGAAGATGACTTCGTTGTCCGATGACTTCAGCCGGACTTGGGTCATGTTAGTCTGGAATTGGACAACGCGGGAATTAATAAAGTCACACGGAAATAGGCGATAATTGAAGACACGAGAGTTACAGTTGACGTCACATTCACCGCCGCTTACCCAAAAGCGCGTTCTCAAAGCGGAAAACCGCAAATTTTGATTTTCGCTGTCACACGGTGTATCCGGAGGATTGCGCGCAACGCATGAGGATCGGGTGATGCGTGCCGGATCCAACGGGTCGACCCAACGTCGGAGCGGGATACGGAGTGCTCCGGGAGAAAGGTTGACAGCGAGGGGGACGCCAGCTCACAACCAATGATTACCGCCTTGCATACAATCGCTCGCTGTCGTTTGCAGCGATACGACTTTGTAAATACGACTCTCAAACGGAAATACAGTGAACGGGTGAATCTGGAAATATTTAATTGCATTTGGCTCTTGGCGCGAAGCGTGCCGCGCGAGGCGACGACGTTAATCGCGTTGCTGGGTCGGTCGTCGCTTCTCAAATTGACACTTTGCAAATTTCAAACTGGCGTGTACGCATTCTCTGCGATTTCATGATATCCATCACTTACTTTGTCGTATGCTCCTGCTTCTTCTTCACCGTTTCTCGTCTTTTCATTCTCGATTTCAATTCACTTGCCTCGCACTTTCAGAAGAGCATAATGGCCCCTCCTAGCTACGCTGATATTGGAAAATCTTGCAAGGATCTCTTCAGCAAGGGATATAGTAAGTGCAATCTAGGGGTACGTGCAATCTTATGCCTTTTTTAGACTTTGGATTCGTCAAGGTCGCGACTACGTCGAAAGCCGGAAATAACAACGAAATCGAGATCAAGACCGGCGCCTCGCACAATATTTTGAGCCAGAAGTTGGCCGGAAACTTGGATTTGAAATACAAGCTCCCCGCTTACGGAGTCGTTGTCACAGAGAAGTGGAACACCGACAACGTCCTCGGAACCACCGTCGACATTCAGGATCAGCTCGCTCGTGGAACCAAGATCACCTTTGACTCGATCTACGCTCCTCACACCGGCAAACGCAGCGCCAAGGTTAAGGCCGAATGGGTCAACCCCAACGCAAAGGTGAGATATTTTTTTGATGTTACGAAACAATCATGATAGTTACAGAAGTCTTATCTTCGCAAGATAAGCGTTAACAGTAGTTTTAATGGTACACCAAGTAGACGTTGTAAAACGGCTCTTACATTCGCAACAGAGCACCTAAAAGTAATTAGAATTTAAGTGCGGCTGAATAGCTTTAATTTGTTGTGTAGGCACCATCTATAATTATTATTTTAGATCAATGCTGATGTCAGCCTCGATGGTGGTCCAGTCGTAAATCTTGCTGCCGTCTTCGGACACGGTCAGTGGCTCATTGGAGTCCAGAGCGGACTCGATATCTCTTCCAACAAGCTGAAGGCTACCAATCTTGCATTGGGTCACCAGGGAGTCGACTACACCCTCCACACTTACATGAACAACGTCAACGAGATCGGATGTACTATGTTCCACCGCCCGGCCAAAAACGTCGAGATTGGAGCGCAGCTCGGCTGGAGCTTGGGAGACAAGACGCAAAACTTTGCAGTCGCAGCCAAGTACGCTCCTACTTCCGACTTGGTTGTTCGCGGCAAAGTTGACGACAGGACCAACATCGCTCTGGCTGCCACCCACTCACTCAACAAGGACGTCAAGCTTACCGTTTCGACTCAATTCGCTTTGTCTGGAAAGGAGGGAAGTCACAAGATTGGCCTTGGACTTGAGTACACTCCTTAAATCTGGCACTGTATTATCTAATTGAAATAATTTTGCTGAATTTTGTATTGGTTCTTCTGTTATGTGTTGTGTTCAATAAATGCTCCTCGTTTCAACGTTGAAGGTAGCTTTCTTTGACGAGAAGACGGATTAAGCGATCCAGGAGTGGGAGCCGTCATTTCCAATGATAAATCGTCGAATGGTCGATCGTACACTCTGCAGGTCGACTTCCGTTTGACAACAGTGCTGACCACCAAGCGTTGTGTTACTCGAAAGTCCGGGCATGATGACAATAATAAGAATGATGCGAGTCAGAAACTGTGTTTGACGGAATTGATTTTGCAATTTTATAGCGACGCTGTCAATTGCAAGGTGCACTTTGGAGTCACAGGGTCAGTCGGCGAGGGTAATTCGATTTTAGCGCGATGTTTGCACGATTGACACAAGAGTTCGATCAAGTGCGTTTCGCTCAAAATCAAATCGAACACCAATTAATAATTTCGTCGAACCGAACTGTAGAGGTTTTATTTTAAACGAGAGTTTCGAAAAGATTATAACCGTAACGCCGCAAACGACGTCAGTGTTCGATGGGTCGATCCGAATTCAGTCAATGCGACGCTCTGCTGCTCTCGTTAATTTGATTTGTGAATTTCAATATTCTGTTATTTCGATTGTTGAAATTTCGATTTTCTGAATCACCATTGCTCGTTTTTTCAGGTAAATATTGTACTATGACTCTGCAGTTGACTTTGGAAGCCAGTCTCGTCGGCCACACCGATTGGGTCACCTCTATCGCGCCTTCACCAACCAAGAACAACCAATTCCTCACTGGTTCTCGCGACAAGACCCTTATTTATTGGGAGCTCGATGACGTCGACCACACCGGAAGTCCTGGCTTGTCCCAGGTGAACTACACTGTCAAGCGGCGTCTGTATGGCCATTCCCACTTCGTCTCTGAAGTCGTTCTATCGATTGATGGAAACTACGCTCTCAGCTCTTCCTGGACAAGGGTCTCCGTTTCTGGGACATCCAGAACAACGAGTGCCTTCAAACCTTCAATGGACACACGAAGGACGTCTTGACCATGGCTATATCCCATGACAACCGTCAAATTATCTCATCTGGACGTGAACCAACCATCAAGCTGTGGAACGTTCTGGGAGAATGCAAGCAGGTCTATGGAGACGTAAGTTGACTATGTTAAACTAGTTTTTGATCTATTGTTTTAAGCGTAAGAAGACGGGTAAGTCTCTCCGTCACACCGACTGGATCTCCTGCGTTCGTTTCATTCCTGATCCTGCTAACGCCGATAAGGGAGATGATCAAAAGATGATCAGAGCTATCTCTGCCAGCTGGGATAAAACCGTGAAATTTGGAATTTTCACACCGGTGAGGTTGAGTGCACCTTCCGCGGTCACCATGGCAATATTAACTCTCTGTGTTGCTCTCCTGATGGATCTCTGTGCGCTTCAGGCGGAAAGGTACTAAAATGCTAAGAATCAGTCGTGCAATATTTAGTCTTTAGGACGGAAAGGCTATGCTCTGGGATTTGAATGACAACAAACATCTGTACACCCTTGAAGCAAATGACAACATCAACCAGCTCACTTTCTCTCCCAACAGATACTGGCTCTGTGGAGCTGTCGGCAACACCATCAAGGTCTGGGATCTCGAAAACAAGCAAATCGTCGATGAGGCCAAGGTCACCGCTTGTGATGGCACCAAAGGAACCAAGGATCCCCAAGTTATGTGCTTGGCCTGGTTGTCCGATGGACAACGTCTTGTAGCTGGATACACAGATAACGTCGTTCGCATTTTCCGTGTTACGACGATGGCCGGCGTGGCCGAGTAATGTTTATTGTTATTCCTGTTGCGTTATAAATTGTTGCACTGGCATTTCATCGTTGCATCTTTCCACAATTATCACAATAATCGTTTACAAAATGTTTGGGATGAGAAGTTACTGATGAGCTCGGGAAGGTTGTGGTCGGATTGTGACCTAGGTTGAATGAAACGCTGAACTTCGAGGTCTTTTTGCGGTTTTTCAGCGATTCGAAGAGATTATAGTATATGTGCACTTTCACATTTAAAAGTAAATCAGATCAACAAAAGGAAGTGGTCGTGTGTTTCGTTTGAACACGTGTTAGGTTCAATTTGCGTGGTCCTGCAACGATAGTTTGATTTTAGGCCGTTGAACATCAAAGGGCTTCCACACTGACTCGCGTGTGTTAAAATTTCAGATTGCGTTTTGGTGTGCACTTGTGATGTATTCGCTTGTTTCGTGTCGTATAATGATAGCTGATGATTAATTGATCTGATTCATGGTATTCTTCCTCTTCCAGAATGGCTGGTAAGCAAAAGCAGGAGAAGAAGTCGCGCACTTCGCGTGCCGGGCTCCAGTTTCCCGTCGGACGTATCCAACGTCAACTCAAGAAGGGACGCTACGCTGAACGAATTGGCAGCGGGGACCTATCTACTTGGCCGCAGTTATGGAGTACATCCTGGCTGAAGTAAGTCAACTACTTGCGTGAACTGGTGAATTGGAAGCATTGGATTTAGATCCTCGAACTTGCCGGTAACGCAGCTGGTGACAACAAGAAAAATCGCATTACGCCTCGTCACGTTATGTTGGCTGTGCGAAACGACGAAGAACTCAGCAAGGTTTTCCAAGATGCCACTTTCGCTAATGGTGGAGTTGTGCCCCATATCGCTTCGAGTCTTCTGCCACCCAAAGAAACCTAAGATAGGTTCAGTAAATGTGTGGTTGTTACAGTATAAGTCTCATTATAAATCTCCGTTGATGTAAATATGATTGTTTGTCACTTTGTGGAGAGGTATTGAAACCATTGCTATATTACTTTGCTTGATTTTCGCTCTGTTGGTTGACTTGATGGGTAGGAAGTTATCGTTGCGTTGCTTGTCTGTGGAATGTTTCACCTCGATTCATATAAT
>MQUG01001115.1:0-28595 GCA_007213375.1 Steinernema feltiae | reverse complement strand
GAGGGGCGTAATTCGCTATCGCCAAGTCGTTCGGAACGATCTGATCAAGCAGTTTGAACAGATTCGCGATCATCCAAACGTAAGAATGGCCTCTTATGGCTGCTTTATTCCTAATTTGTCGCTTTCAGCCAACTGCAGTCATGTTCACATGCATGGATTCCCGAATGCTTCCGTCGCGATTCACTCAATCGAAGGTCGGAGATATTTTCATCCGTTCGCAACGCCGGAAACATGATCCCCGAATCGCCAAATTATGGAATTCCCGGTGTGGAAGTGTCGGTGACCACTGAGCCCGCAGCGTTGGAGCTGGCAGTGAAGCGTGGAGGTATCCGACATGTTATCGTTTGTGGCCATTCGGATTGCAAGGTAAATATCATTCAGAAGTTCCCCAAATATCGATTGTTTAAACTTGTTTTAGGCAATCAACCACTCTCTATGGACTTCATCAATGCCCGAAGGTCTTTGATCACGAATCGCCAATGGATCACTGGGTTAGGAGGAACGGCTACAGGAGCATGAAGCTCCTCCACGAACGCCTGCATCACGGACCACAAACGCTCCGATTCGAGTCGACAGTCGTACCATCGCAGTCGTTCGATGCGATCATTGATCCATTTGACAAGTTTGCCTGTCGAGGACAAACTATCGCAGGTCTGTGCATCGCTTATCAGCGCTTGTTTTTCTCAAGCCAACAATTTTAGATTAACGTGCTCCAACAAGTAATGAACGTCTGCTCACATGCCTTCTTGAAGCCCTACTTCACCGCCGGCAGATGAACATTCACGCACTTTGGTTCGACGTGTACACTGGGAATGTTTTTGTTTTCTCGCGCGAAAGGAAGCGCTACATCGAAGTTACGGTATGGCTTATGACTAATTCAAGAGCTAAAATATGGCGTTTAGGAAGAGACTGTACCCGACCTTCTCGTGGAACTCGATCGCAGAGCAAAGTACATGCTGGAGCATTCGAAGGAAGAAGAGGAGCAGCAGCTGACGACCGAAAAACACGAAGCCCAGAGGTGATAGAGAGAACGAGAGATATGATTGAAATTTTGACAAAATTCTGTAAATATGATGCGGGTAAACGCCAGACGTAGACCGACAGTGTGAAGCTCGCAGCCACGATCCTTTCCATTATGAATTGAGTTGAGTTGCGGTGCGGTCGATGAGTGTTTTGAGTGAATCGGTTGGACACAATGGAGAAGAACCTGACGATAGAATCGCTGGTGCGCCGGCAAGCGCAGGATGTGACTTCGACTACAGGGCTAACGGGCGATGCGAACGTGATTCATGTGGACGATGAAGGCGCCGAAACAACCACGGGATACCTGAAGCATCATGTAAGTTCTGCGCTTAGCGCAATTGCGATTAATTTCTGATTTTAGAGGACGAAGACGGAGGATTACTCGGAAGATGTCCCCGTGGTGAAGTCGACGCCGAAATCGCCGAAAACAAGAGGAAAGAAGGTATTATTCGAGTCGATCGCCTTCGTTCTCGTTGTCATTGGATGCGTTGTTTTGCTTGTTCTTGTAGCTGCGGTCGTGCTGATTGTTGGATCCGTGAGCGAGTGGAAGTTTTAATGCAAAGTTTGCGATGTGATGATAAAGCCTGCGTTCAAGCTAGTATTTGTATTTTGCAGATCAAATTGTGGACATGCGATGGGTAAAGTGGATGTAGATCGCTGACGCGTTCCCAAGCGCAACTTTTCAGTGAAATGTTGTCCCTGCGAGTGTCCTTATGACGAGCAGCTTCAACCACTGGTGACTCTTACTGTAGGGAGATGGTGTTGACAATTTTCTAAATCTGCACAGTCAGCGCAATTTGATGAGCTGTAAATCTCAGTCGCTGTCACCGATCACTTGCAATGAAGTTAACTCACACAATCAAAAAGATAACAAGTGCACCACCGTCCAGAGCGCTTCAAATCGTTCTTGTCATCAAGACTGCTGCTACACGATCCGAAATGGAATTTCGTGTTTTCTTCTATTTTCTGCTCGCTGCTTATGCTACGCTGCAATCTTACGGTTAGTACAGTTTTTCTCGAGATCGTTTTACATTTACGTTCGATCTCGATGCAACTCTATGGAGTTCGGCAGTGCCCGAGGAACAGCCGATCACTCGATGGAGATGGTCAATCTCCGGTTTGCCGTACGAGGGCCTCTCCCTCCCTCCTCATTTCTCTGGGAAACGCTGACTGAATTGAATAGGGCGACTATCAGGGCGGCCTCAGGAGAGAAAGGGCGAGCCAAAGGGTAACAGTGGAGTAGGCATCCCCCTCCCAATCCAATGACCAGACACCCGGTATATCATCCCCGATCCGCGTGCGTAACGCACGCGGATCGGGGGATGTTGCGTAGCGAACGGGGATCGGGCGCGTAATCTGTGTGCGGATCCACGGCTGTCTAAGTCGTGCTCGTCGGAGTGCTCGGACGAAGCAACGGTGGAAGGGGAGAAAGATGGGCTGACGGCGAGGGGGAGCAGCTCAATGATACCGCAAAGGGACGACCGTGGCGGCACAGCCGTGGACATGAAGAAAATCTGCTGGATTTCTTAATTTTATATGTTTTTTTGTTCGTTTGATTTGCATTTCTTCTTTCAGGAATTAATGTCTCACAACTCGACGCACCAAAAGACGCTACTGATGCTTTCAATAAAGCGCAAAAATCGCTCGATGACGTCATATTGAACAACGACGTCTGGTCCCACAATGGTGTCGCTTTCCAGCGCATAGCCTCGCCCATCCTCTTCCTCTTCAACACCAATCATGTCTACGATGTAAGAACTGATTTTTGTTAATTTTCTGTACTGGTTTTAAGAGTGCAATCAAGACCCAAGCGGCTCAGCTGGCTTCAAAAATCAAATCAGTGGCGGCAGAGTGGTATCGTCCAGACTCTTCGATCACCTGTGATATCAACAAGGACGCCTTTATTCGGGTAATTCTGATTTCTGCAAATATTATGGTCAAAGCGAAGAGCGTGTTGCCTCGTTTATTGGTCGGTCTAATCTTTGGCGGCTGCCAAGGCTCTCATGAGTGGCAACAAAAGTGGCTCTGGCAACAAAAGTGGACCTCATATTCTTACAAATCAACATTTACCGCATTGTTTTTCAGCTGAAATCACTCGCCTACACCGCTATCGAGGCTTTATCTCAATACTACGCAAATATCGTGGATCCAAGCGCTTTGCCGCTTCTTCAAAAACAGTGCGGGAGTGAAAATCACTTTTCTCAGCTGCAGGGTTAGGAACCACTTGAAAAAGAAGTAACTGAATTTGCAGATTTTCAAATCCGCTCTTGTCCCAGGAGACAACTACGAAATGGCCTGTTTCAATGCGACTGACTATCGATATAGTCCGTATCGCGAACTTCACGCGCAATCAAGTCAGATCAACTACATGCTGGTATGTTTAGGGCTATTGGCAGCTCACCCTCACAGTGCTAAGAGTGTTTAGAGCTGAAAACCATTGCTTAATTTCTTTTCTAGCTTCATTTTAAGTCAATTTCAGTCTGCGTTCATTCAAACGTGCTCCAACATCGGAATCAAAGAGACAAATGCCGATGATCTCCTAAAAGTAAGCCGCGAAATCTACGAATCGCTAAATACGATCAGCCATAGGTGATTATGAATCGGTAGGAGCATTCTTCACAGATGCATAAGTTGTAGAATTGAATTGTAGAACGTTTTGACAATTGGACTGACAAATGCAGTCAAGAAGCTCATTGCGGCTGCTCCCAGGAACGAGCTCTTCATTGCGAGCTTCTCGGAGAGTGTTCAGAATCTGCTAAACACGGACTACAACGATCCTCTGTGAGTTACATTGTTACAATTAAGCATTCGTTGGACAGATTAACCACGCTTTCAAGTTCAAATTCAAATCTCAAGGGCTAAAGACTCTCGTTTTCTTGTTTTCAGGCGTCACTATGAGGGAACATTCGCTGATTCTACTGCGCAACAAGTGAAAGTTAGGATGCTCCAGGACGCTGACCCAAACGCCGTTGAATTTAGCTTTGGTGGAGGTAATACCATCTGTCTGCCTCCCCAAACTGATCAAATTCAATCATTTTTAGTCCAATCTGTAGTGCGGTTTCGTGACCTAAGACCTGACAATCAGCTGCCCGAAGTCAACGAGTACGCGTTCAAGACGTACCATGAGAAACTGCGCTCTGTTATGTGAGTTGTTAGCGCTGAAAATCCAAGTTTAATGCCATTTTGATTTAGATACGTTCGCACTCTTAATTACCAACTTGATCCCGATTCAGCGCAGCTGATCATCGATGACATCATCCGCATACGCGAAGGTTTCGGAGTGATTGCGGTCACCATTTGCCTTTCCAGTGAGTCCAGTTGCGCGTTTACCACAATGCCGGCCATCTGTACAACGTCATATGCTGGAGATGAAGCTTACACTACGTGTGTTTCCTTTGGATTTTGATTTGTGAAAGTTTATAAACGACATATTCAGTCACAATCGTTCAACACGAACAAACAGAGTCTCCTTTGGTTTTGTCAGTCCACGTGTATCAATTTCCAAGGGGAGGGCAGGAGAATCTTCGGCTGGAGAGAAGCTGAATCGCCGAAGTGCGTGCACCAGAATAACTCTGAGCTCGAATTGCGCAAATCGAAGTCCAATACAGTTGCGAGGTCCGTAGCCGAACGGAAGGAAAGCGAGCGGATCTCGTTTCGCTTTCTCTTCAGCGGAGAATCGTTCGGGATCAAAAACGTCCGGATTGGGGTAGATTTCCTCGTCGTGGTGAATCACGTAAATGGGAATAACGATGCCGTTTCCCTTCTCCAGATGAATTCCTTCCAGTTCAATCGGGCCGTTGCAGTCTCTCCCCGTTCGTGCTGTCGGCGGGAACATTCGGAGGGTCTCCGAGATCACCTGGTCCACGTACTTGAGTTTCGTAATGTGCTCATAGCGGACTTCAGAATCCCCGACGACTTCGTTGATTTCATCTCGACAACGCTGCTGGTATTCAGAATGCTGCGCGAGCATGAAGAGGATGAAATGAAGGGTTGTAGGCTGTGGTTTCATAGCCTGCGAGGAGGAAAATGAACGCTTGAGCGAGAATCTTAAACGCAATCCTTTGATTAAGATAATTTAGAGATAAGAACTGAATACCTCAAACTTCGTCAACTTCTTCTTTTCCTTAATTTCAGCGATTTCCTTGTGAATGATGTCGCTGTCCTCCGTCGAGTCGACTTCGTCTTCCTTCATCGATGAGAGCAAAAGTTTGAAGAAATCGACCGAATGTTGATCCGATTCGCCAAGTCTTCGTTCAAAGAGATCGGAGAGCGTTTGAATGAAGAATTGATGCGCGTCATGGTGGATTAGCAGGCGTCCGGAGAGATCTTGTAGGTGACCGACGACGTTGGGGAACATGACTAGAAGACGCCCTGAGGGCCAATTGCTCAATTTAGCTCAACAGCTTACTGAGCAAGAAAACTCGAAAAGTGAATCCTTGCGCTGAGAAAATCTTCTTCGCATGCTCGAGCAAAGGCTCGCTATCATCTCGTTGCACATCCGACTGAATTCCAAGAGCGGTTCGTGAAATCACATCGATTGTGAGCTTCCCACAGAGTCTTAAAAACGTTCAAATCATTGAGAAATCAATGCGGAAATTGTAAATCTCACTCTTTCAACTGAATTTTCTCGTTTTTCTGCTCGCATTCACCGATTACGTCGCAGAAAATCTGCGCGCAATGGTTGAACATGGGAATCATCTACAAATGGCATGTAGCTACAGTATGCCAAGCTCTAATAACCTGCTTGATCTTGCCGCTGGTGAAGGCTGGAGTAATTGCATTCCGTGTGTTCCTCCAGTCGTCGTCTCGCTTCATCAGAACGGTGTGGAAGAGGAGAGAAAGTTCGGATTTGTTGTTTCTTGGAAGAAGGAGCTAAACGCACAAAAGATCGTCTTCAAAGCTCAATTCGTATGTCCTACAGTTCGATTCACAAAGTGCGAAAAGTCCTTTACTAGGACCCTTTTGACCGCACTCAAATCGGTGACGCTGAGAACTTGATGCCCCAGAAGCTGATAGCCAAACGTTTTTCCGTATTGTTTTGTCCACTCCAGGTCCAACACGTGTTGACCTCTGTTGAACATAAAGGTCGTCCCGACAAGGAAGTTGCCAACTGGACCGTCGACTCCCTTCTCCTTCCAGTAGGATCGTTTTCGGTTTAGATTGCTGAAAAACAGGATTTCAAAGTGAAATTGATCGATTGATTGACTTACTAGTAAACAACTCCGCATGAGACGACGAGAACAGTGAGAGCGAGGGAGAAAGGAAAGAGTTTGAAGATTGCATATGCAGCAATGAGGCAACAAACAACGAGCTCACCAATTCCAATCATAGCTGCTGAGGATCAGAGCTGAGCAAGGGGCTTTTATAGGCCGAAATGATGTTATCCCCAAAAGTGAAAGAAGTGTGGAAATCGCTGTTATGACGCGATAACAGCGTGCTGTGAATCAACAACCGTCGCGGAACGTGTGACGGGGAACGAAAAGAGCGCAGAATTTGTGTTCTGGGCATTCGGTCAATGAATGACGATGAGTCACGCTGGAAAAGTGACTTGCAGGCGCCCGGATGATCATGGCTCTGTCGGTAGACAGGACGATTCAGTTTAAAGCCCTAGGATATGTCACGAAATCGACTCTAACAATAGGCGAATGAGCGTCTCTGAGTCTTTTAAGGCTTTCAGTAGCCAAAGTCACTTTTGCTAGGTAAAACTGCGCTGCAGACTGTGCAGAACTAATGACAGATCAGAGCGACAGATGCGGCCATGCAGAGGCGGGATCTGAGGCACCAAAGGGTCATCGTCGCGCGCCGCCATCCCTCATTTGCATTGCTCCTTGCGTGCAGACGGCTCGCGCTGGCTCTCTTTTGTAAAGTTGTTTTGCACTTTTAGATGAAAGAGAACATCCCGGAGAGGTCAGAAGCCGACGCGAACGATGAGAACAAAGTGGAGCCGATGGATATCGCGCGGATTTTCGATTGCAATTGGTGCAACGAGCTGAAAGGCCCGGTTTATAGGTAGTTTTGTGTGTTTTGTGTATGCCAGAATGTAGCACTTCTCTTATAGAACAAGCCTTTGCCAACATCTGCTCTGCGTTCGATGTTTGATCTCCGAGTTTGCGCGATCGAAAACTGTGCGCGATGGATACAAATTCGTCACCGTTGGTGATCCGCGATGCTTTTGTGGCGCAAAAATCGCTGAAGTTCTGCTGTTGGAAAAGTGCTCCATGCTGATTCGTAATCTCAAAGGTGAGAATTTGGAGAATGAGTGTTTGTATGACCTGTGCGTTTTAGGACAAAAGTGGTATCCGTCGCTTGGACCTCGATCTACTTATGCTATTAATCCAAAGTTTGATATTTGAGACAATCATCCAGTATTTATTAGATTAACGAGGTTCTACATGAACAAACAGCTCCTTCTTTAGTGAAATACGATAGTAAATGAGCGATTGTAACCAAGTCGTCATCGCGTACATTCACAGATTGCCGTCATCGTCGGAAATGACGGTGACGGCGCTGTTATTTCGACCATTGACTTATGTGCACCCTCACCGTCATGCCACCGCGTAAAATTCGAATTCTTACAATATTCGTGCCGTCAACGCCAGTGACGCGACAGAATCCGACCATTGAGGGTCGAACAACCTTTACTTTCAAAATCACTGGTGATTCTACTCGATTTGGTCATCTTGGGTTGCCTTTTCGCGCGCTTTTTGATAAAATTATGGATTCTAATCGCCTGTATCGGACTGAAACTAATTTTTTTCAGCATTTTTCGGAATTTGTGGAAACGTCCAAAGTCGGAAATCCAGTGTTAATAGTCGATTCCTTCAAAGTTGTCTGGAAAAGTTGTCTTTTTTGTTTAAAAGGTTGCAATCCGCTGTTTCGCTGCTATGCTGTTAATTTAAAATCAATTTTTGAGACAAAAATCGAGTATTTATTAGATTAAAGAGGTTCTACATGAACCAGCAGCTGCTCGCCCATCCTTCCAAACGCTCCTGTCGCCATTTTCAGTGGATGCTTCTGAAATACTCTGGTAAATAAGCAATTGGGAAGCAACCACTGACCGGTGCTCCGCTGGGAACTGAAAGTCTAAACTCTTTTAGCAATTTTGCAATCAATAATTTCATCTCGATTTGCGCGAATCGAGTGCCGATGCAGTTTCTTGGACCTGCACCAAATCCCAAAAATGCCAATGGATCACGTGCGACTCGCTCCGACGTAGAAAAGCGGTCTGGATTGAATTTGTGAGGCTCGTGGTAGATTTCTTCGTCATAGTGGATGACATTCACTGGGATTGTGATGCTTGTGCCCTTCTCAATGAGTAAATCACCTATTTGGGTAGTTTTTGTGCATAAACGCCAGATTCTAGAGTAATTTTTAGTGATATTTGCACGTCTAAAAGCGGTGCTCACCTTGGACCGGCTGTGTACATCCTCAGGCTTTCGCTGACCACTTGATCGATGTAGTGAAGCTGATTTGCTTGCTCATAAGTGGTGCCATCGCTCGAGGTTATCTTCTTAGCTTCTGCACGTGCCTTCTCTTGCTCTTCCGGATTCAATGCCAGGAGATAGAAGACAGCGGTGAGGGTAAATGCGGTCGTTTCGTAGCCAGCTAGGAGGAATAGGAATGCCTGCGCGTTGATCTCAATTTCCTGGTAGTTTGGACCTTCTGAGCGAACGCCGTCGATCGCTTCTCGATGGTCTCTGGACAGAGCGTGTAGGATAAACTCGTAGTAGTCAGCTGATTTCTGAATTTACAATTTTAGAGTCGCTTTGAGATGCGACTTACAGCGAGTTCCGTGTTCTTGAAGCGGGTCTCATACAACGATTTGAGAATTTCCATGAAAAAGCCGTGCGCTTCGGGTAGCAGAATCTGGACGCCGTGTACTGTTGAAACGTCATTAGAATGTTTGGAAATAGCCCTGGAAAAGGGAGGTTACGGTGGTTTGATATAGTAATCATCGCATACATAAGAGGGTCAATCGAATCGACTGAAAATCGGCGCTGAAAAACGTGCTCGCATGATCGACAAAGAGATTCGCTTCACAGAGTTGAGAGTCGATGTCAACTCCGAATGCAGCCTGTGAAATCACGTCCATTGTGAAACGTTTGTTCAGCCTACAGTACACCTTTACGTGAGCACCACGTGTGGTTGGTTACCTGTCCAGATCTACCAGCTGCTTTGATTTGAAATGCTCTTCTAAGACTGATAAGTAGGTCTTGGAGCATTTGTTGAAGAGTGGAATAATCTAAAAATTCAGTTTTCCTGGTTTAAAGTATAGAAAAGCTACATTTTTGATTTTCCCAGTTGTGAAAGCGGGCGTCAAGTGCTGTCTCAGCTCCTTCCATTCATCGCCTGTTCGTGAATTCAAAGAATTTTGAAACAGACACGTTTTGTCCTTTGGATTGTACGGTAGGAATTGCGGCCGATCGACGAAATTTCCAAAATCAGAGCAGAGCACTTGACGAACCATCGAAATGTCGCAGATTGTCAAGTCGGGAGCACCGAACATGTACGTTCTAAAGAGTGATTGAGCATTCAGTCTATCAGAACAATTACCCAAAGATTTTGCCGTACTTTGCTCTCCACTCGACATCGAGGACTTGAGATGGCCGCTTCATATCCGGAATATTCCCCAAAAAGAGGTTGGTTGGAGGTCCCGAGATTCCACGACGTTTCCAGTAGGTCGTTTTGTATTTCAAGAAGCTGAATCAGGGGAAGGACTAGGTCGGGATGAAAGTATCGGCCCTAGCTGTGCATGGGTTACTGGGTTACTGTTTTAATACTTCAGAGTTTCTGCTGCAAGACCGAAACCATTGAAGCGGAATCGCCTGAATCTCATTTTGTAAGATTCTGACGATTGCATCGTGTTCGCCGACCTCAATCTCATAAAATAGGTGAAATTTGCAGATTCGGACGATTCCGCGTCAATGGTTTCGGTCCTGCAGCGGGCATTCTGGAGTATTATACAGTATCCATGCACAGCTAGGCCAGAAATAGACTAGAATAATACCATAGAAAGAATACAACGCCCGTGAAGATCACACCGAAGGCTTCGAGGAAAGCCACATGCTTGAAGAGGAAGTAGGCGAGAACAGCCAACGGAACGAATACTTCGCCAGCGCCAAGAGGCGTCATTTCGAGCGCACAAAGATTGCAAGAGCCGACTTGCGCGGCTCCTTTAAGACGAGTTTTGTGTGCGTTTTCTGTTAGTGCCATGTGGTTGTGAGCGCGATTGACAGAAAATGACGCAAGCGAAGCGATTGCGATGAAAAGAACAGAATTTCGACATATCGGAGACTCAATTATGGAACAAACAGACCAATCTCAGTTTGGAAAGCGTTGTTAAACCTCACAATTCATGAAAATTTCTACCCACAAGTAAGGTTATATCAAAAGTAGCACATTTGGTTCACCATGACCTTGTGGCCTAATGGATAAGGCGTCGGACTTCGGATCCGAAGATTGCAGGTTCGAGTCCTGTCAAGGTCGAAATTTTTTTGTTTTCGCATGCGAGTGATTCACTAGTTGATAACAAGTCGAAGACGACACAAAACGAAAGTGACACAAAGTGAACGACGCTGTTTTGTGAACATTTTGTTGCTGGTGCTTATCTGACGCGCTCTTAACACGGCCGTCTTCGTCGTCTTTCATTGTTTGCGTTTGCAATCTCACAGTGAAGAACACCGACGTGGTCGACTCGCGCGCCCCTCTCAATCGATCAATTCGTCACTGTGCGACATGCGTCCCGGCATCGGAGAGATCCTCATTCCTTTCGCGTTCTTCTGTTACGTCCTCTTCCAATGGCTTCCTGCGATTCTCGCCACGACGATCATCGTCGGAGTGATTGGAGCGGCCGTCTAGTAAGTGCATTTTCTCCGATTTCCACAAATCGACCCCAAGCGGTTGAGCAGCAACGGTCTCGTGGTGTAGCGGTTATCACATCTGTCTAACACACAGAAGGCCGGCGGTTCGAGCCCGCCCGAGATCATGACTTTAACTTTTGCTAAATTTTTGCTCTCTTTTAGCTATCAGCACTATGAGAAGCAGCACTGGAAGCGGCTGGGAGTACCAGGGCCTCCAGCACACTTTCTTTTTGGAAATACACTCGAAATGACGAAAGGATTCCACAGGATGGACGCCGAATGGCAGGAGAAGTACGGTAGGATTGTGGGGTAAGTGAGAGAGGAGCTAGCAGCAGAAGGAGATGATCACTTCGTTCAGGAATCACTTCATCGGACGCCCCGATTTGCTCATCAATGACCTCGATTTGGTGAAAGAAGTGATGGTCAAAGAGTTTCCTCACTTTATGGATCGCGTGGTCAGCTTTAACAGGGATTACTGTACAGATTTAATACCCCGACTTCAGAGCATAATGCCCGTTGATAAGAACAACGATTTCAGTCTCTTTGAGAATGCGTTGACGGTCAAGGAGGGCGAAGAGTGGAAGTTGATAAGAAATCAGATCACTCCGGCATTTACGACCGGAAAAATCAAGAAAGTGGGGTTATTAAGCACAGCGCACTGATGGATTACTGTAATTACAGATGGTCCCCACGTTCAATGATAGCTCGAAGACATTTTGCGACGTCATCGCGGAGCTTTCGGAGAGTGGAGAGGCGATCGCGCTCAAAGAGTCGGTTCTAATCACCCTGATCCTCGTAAATCTAAGAGATTTAGTCGTACAAGTCGCTTCACTTTGGATGTAATCTCGAAAACGTCCTTCGGATTGGACGCAAATTTGCAGCGAAACCTCGATGATCCAATGCTGAAACACGCGCAGACGATTTTCAATTTGAGAGGATTTGAACCTGCGTTCGCTCTGCTCGGTAGCTTTTCAGCTTTGAGCCAATGGATCAATGCTAATGGTGGATTTTAGCGTTCTTTCCAAATCTGTGCAGAGTGTACCAGCGAGTCACAAAGAATCATCTGTTCCGCAACGACACGCACACGTTCTTCAAGAACCTCCTCACCGATTTGCTTGAACGACGCAAGGCGGACAAGGAGAGCTTCGGAAACGTTGATTTCTTCCAGCTCCTGTTGAACAGCATGGAAGAGAAGAGCACAGAAGAAACTAGCACAGAGGACGAGGACATTGTGCATGAAGAAGTGAAGAAAACAAAGAACAAGAGGGGATTGAAGCCTATCGAAGTCTTATCGCAGGCGTTCATTTTCCTCCTGGCCGGCTACGAGACCACAGCTACAATTCTCCAGTTGACTCTGTACATGCTGGCGAATTATCCCGAAATCCAAACAAAAGTCCGCGATGAAGTGAACTCGATTGTTGATCCGCAGAGCGACGACATCACCTACGAGGACATTGCGAAAATGCACTATGTGGAGCAGGTTGTGTGCGAAACAATGCGTTTGTACCCTCCAACAGCCAGGTACAAAGCACTTCCAGCGTGTCCATAACTCTGATTTTCAGGACTAACCGAATTTGCACGGAAGACACCTACCTGCGAGACATGAAGGTCGAGAAAGGATGCAGCGTCTCCATTCCCATCTGGCTGATTCACCACGACGAGGAGAACTACCCGAATCATATGGAATTCGACCCCGATCGCTTCTCACCGGAAGAGAAAGCTCGCAGAGACCCACTCGCGTTTTTGCCGTTTGGCTATGGACCGCGAAACTGCATTGGAATGCGATTCGCGCAATTCGAGTTGCGGATGATTTTGGCGCACGTGGTCAGAAAGTTTGAAATCAGCTTGCCTGAAGGAGCACCGGTCCGTTTGGGTTACTGTATTTTGCTTATAAATTGAGAAATTTCAGCAACATCCCCTTGAAGTCGACACCCAAGCTCTTGTGAAACCAGTTGAAGTGTTAAAAGCCATTTTTAAAAAAATCGATCGTTGATTTGTGGTTGATTGGAGAAGGAAACGAGCCAACTGACGCTAATAAATGGATTTGTATGCTCTTCAGCATTCAGTTTAGTTTCAAAACAAAGAAGAAATGACAGTAGAGAAGTTCAGCTTAGGCATAACTTTGCTTTTAAGCCTAGATTCCTGAAATGAAAACTCATCATGAGAAGCTGTGAGAATCGAGGAATCGCACCTAAAGTTTGCGATTCTTAAAAGAATACCGTAGCAAATGCAACCATTACGGCCGGTCTCAAAATCTAACACGCCAGCGCCGGATTTTCGATATTCCAGATTTACATTACAATTCCAAAGTTGAAGTTATCGATCTGAGCGTGACATGACTTCAGCGCGAATTGTGATATTTGCTATCAGGTGAACTAACTACAAGGCTAGAACAGACGTCTAAGTGGGCCAAGCCAAATCTTACGAGTACGATCCAGTTAACCTGGTGAATATAGTGCTTTTAATTTAGTTGCTCCCCTTAACTAAAAATTAACTAGACAACCCTGTGCTAGTGGTAAAATGTGGTCCTGTAACGCTTACAACTAGTTCAAGGCGCACTGCGCAAGTGAGGTGTGTTATAAAAATAAGGCAGATTTTACTTCAAAAATTTCGCGCTAAAGTCAAGTCGTCGTCCCTGTGTGATAAGCGCAAGACTTGAGCGGCAGCGACTTGGCGGCGGCGAGTTGTCCTGTTCCGTAAGAAAGACGAGTCTCAATTGCTCTCGAGGTTATGCAAAACACAATGAGGAGACGCCCGATGGCGGCAAGGCCAATCGTCAATGTTCCACTATTGATTGCCTTTTCACAAATGCAACATTGGTGAGTGGCAGTGCCGCCGCCCGTAGTCTCATAGTGTCTTATTTTGCGACGAAACAGTTGATTGGTGCGAAACAAAGTTAAGCAATAGATGAAATTAAAATGAAGTAAAACGAACATTTTTTCAGTTTTCAAAACGATTGTAAAATGCAAATATGATTCACATCCGACTAATTTTATGTGAAGAAATGGGGATTGTGTGCGTTTCAGCGTTTATCACTGATGTTGCTGTAAACCTAAAGTGAGAATCTTATTTGTAAGCCTCATTTCCCTTGCACCTTTTACCTGTGACTCATCCCCGCCGGCCGTCTGCCCTGTCCCTCGCTCGTTGACCGATGAAAGACCGATGACTAATAAATCAGTTCGCAACGATAGTTGCACTATTGATTTGCTTTTTCAATAACGCAACATCGGCGCCGCTGTCCGTCGTCTCCGCACCGTTTTTTATGCATTGCCTCGAGTCGCGATCGTTGTTTCGAACACTCGTCAATGTTGCAGGGGGTGTAAGCATTCGCGTTTCTCTTGCGCGTCCTTTCAGAGAAGAGCAGACGAGCGGGTCGAGCGGAGAGTCCTGCGTCCTGCGGCTCCAGTGTGGAACGGAGAGCCTCTGTGGACGACTCAGTGAGATGTTTCTCAAGGCGACACTTCTAGCCATCCTGGCATTGAACGTTAGCGGTGACTGTGAGTTTCAATACGACAATCAAAACAAATTGTCTCTTTTAGACGTGGAAGATATTAGAAAGTTCAGCGAGCAATTCTCCTCCCTGAGAAGGTCGGGAAGTGACGTCCTGAATAAGTTGGATGATTGGGCGGAGAACGGCGGCAAGCTCGTGAACATGACGGGGCCTGTGGGTTCGCTAATCGCTGCGGGAGTCGACACAATCTTTCAAGTGAGCAAAACAAGTGAATCCATTCACTTTTGCAGTTCTCTAGCCTGACTCTGACGAACAGAAAGCGATTGCCGCACTTCATGATTATGTTGTTCGACAGCAAAACGGTGAGTTTCTTAGGGTCGGATTAGGACAGCAGTGATTATTGGTCAGAGGGAGCAATCTTTTACATTTTGATTATTAACCTTTCAAAATGTGGCTAATGTTTGGCGAGTTTTCAATGTAGATGACAGCCAAAAGCCAAAAAAGCCACACAAAAAAAACAGCCATTTATTTGACAAAAATAATTATGACAAATTCTACACTACAGAATTGCTATTCTACAAAGTAAAATTAAAGTTTAAAGAGCAATTTTGTCTGTCGATTATTTGCCTTCTTGTCGGTGTTGCACTTTATTTTGGAGATTTATGCATTATGACTGCACACGATTGGTTTCTAAAACGCTAACAGAACATTAGGAAAAAGCAGATAAACAGCAGTTTGCAGCAGCAGTTTCCAGCTACTTTGCAGCAGACTTAGAGTATAACCGCAGTTCAACCATTCATCATACATGTTTAATTTCTTAAAAACACGATCAACTACTTCAGCAAGTTCCATTCAACTTTCAAATTCAAATCCACAACGCAAAGCCGAGGGTTCTGCTGCGGAGAGAGCTTACATGATTGTAAGTTATTGCTACAAAATCTCATAAACAGTTGTGTTTTTGGGACGTTGCCGTAAAACTGGACTATATGATGCTCATCCTTGAATGGGTCACTGATCCGGACAATTCTCGAAGCTCATCTAAGAATCAATTCGTGCATATATGCACAGCGATTACAAGTCCAGCAGCACTTCTTGCGGTAATGTGGGCTAAATTCTTTTTAGCGTGGTCTTTTTCAGTATATTCGGAGTTTTTTCTACGAGAATTGCCCGATACCTACGGTAGCCGATGCGAATCTCAATGCTCAAACCTTTGAGAAAATCGGTAAAATGGAATCGAGGATTGAAGGTCAGGAGCGTTTAGTTTCAACAACAGGTGAATTAAATCGTTTAGCGTATCGTCCCTTCTCCTATAAGTACCTATCTGCGAAGAGAAGTAGGTTTATTAGGTATTCTCAAAATTAAGTCGTTTAGTTGGCTCTGAGAAGACCAAGCGTGTTGAAACAAGCCGTTTTTTAAAGGCTACCAAGCTGCGAGTTTTATAAAAATCGCATCAAGCCGGTTTTCGACCCAGCCGGCTCAATATTAACTAAAATTAAGTAAATTTGTCTTGTAAAGTACAATCTTGTGCGTTTCACAGTTTAATTGTTCAATTTCAACGAAAACAGATAGCAAAATGAATGAAAAAAACTAGTATTTTGAAAATCGCACCGGCTCAACAACAACTACTACTTCTTAACGAGATTAGCAACGCTGTAATGCTCTAATGCACGTGGCGATTGTTATTCTCAAACTTTTTTTTAGAAATCCTATCAACGATGTCAACACTCTCCACTAAGAAAGCGAACTCTGTGCTGGAGAGGATTTCGACTAGTACGTTTGTTTTTTGTAGTTCAATCAACGAAACAAGCGTTTAGTGCGTCTCGCAACGCAGAACGACATGGAAGCAGATCTCATCGGTAAGTTATTGAGCGATTTATAGTTCAAAACTCGATTACTTTAGAAATCGCAAACGATGACGCCATAAGAAATGATAACAAAATGTGAGTTTTACTGGAAGTACAGTACCAAGATGTTAAGAATCATTACAGTTGCTACTTGCAAGCGATCAATGATGGATTTACGTACGAGCGTGCTCCTTTGCTGGAAATTGTCGAGGAGGTCACCGATGACTTGCTCAGAATCGTAAGACCACGTATAGAGAGCATAAAATCAGTTCAATTCAGGAACTACTAGCAATATCTTGTGCAAACACAACCTATGCTGGAAACAAAGAAGCGATAAGCAAAGTTGAAGGTGATTTGTCCGCACAAATCAAGAAAATTGCGGCGCACCTCGCGCTTTGGGTGCGAACATCACACGTATGCTCGTTCAATACATATGCTGATAAATACGCATCAATTTAAGAATGTGGCATGGCCGGCGAGCATAGCGGCCGCCAAGACAGCTCTCGCCTCAATATCTCCAGAACTTCCGTCGGAGAAGCTTAACACTTCGGCGCGTGTAGTTCGTCAAAAGTTTGAAGAACGAGGAGCGAAAAGGTTGGTTTTTCATTTAAAAACAATGGATCGAAAGATGGAACAAACTGCTGTTTAGCGACTTTTATCAGGTGCTCGTGCTCCCCAACTGGGCTGAAAACAAATGGTGGAGCGCACGCAGCCCCTACAATCGAACGTATAGCAGATTCGAATACGGAAACGCAGTTGTGCACGTTTTTCGTTACGAGGACGCTAACGCATATCACCGAGCGCAAAACGCAACGAGGAACTTCGATAGTTGGCGGCTGCATCTCCACGACATTCTTCAGTCGGTTTTTTGGGTTATAAACACCCGATTAAGAACTTTGTTGTTTAGTTTTGGCCGATCATCAGACACTCCAGGAATACTTCTCCTGTTGATTCGGCAGCTCGGCAACGAACCTTATTATCGATCGTTTGTGGCTATCAAAAACAAGGCGTGGTTTGGAATGAACGCCGGCATTGACCACGGCCAAGACTTTGGAGATGAAGGCGAGCTGAAAGCAGCCAGTACGATAGACTTTTACGAGAGTCATTGGTATGATGACGCGTATACGTGGAAGTTCTTCGCCATGTTGTAACGAGTGAATTGTAACTGATCCATCGCTTTCGATAAACGATTGGTGAGTTTACGATGTGAGTTACGAGTGGAGATTACGACACACTATTCACAAACGAATACCGTAGCAAATGCAAATGCAACATCTAGTCTCAATTCAAGTCTCAATTAGTTTCAAGGTCATTAAAAACACAGCGCGGAGACCCTGCAAGGCTAACCACCAATGTTCCACTATTGATTTGCCTTTTAAATAATTCAACAGGGCGGTGTCAACGTTCGCGTTTTTGTTTATTCGTTTGAGTGCTTTCGGAGAGCAGACGAGCGAATTGAGAAATCCTTCGGCGTGGTACGCTGAGCCGCTGTGGAGTCAGTGACATGTTTCTTAAAGCGACGGTTCTAGCCATCTTGATCATTTACGTTAGCGGTGACTGTAAGTTTCAATACAACAATCAAACAAATTGTCTCTTGTAGACGTGGAAGATATTAGAAAGTTCAGCGAGCAATTATCCTCCCTGAGAAGGTCGGGAAGTGACGTCCTGAAGACGTTGGACGATTTGGTGGAGAACGGAGACAAGATCATAACCTTGATGAGGCCTGTGGGTTCCCTAATCGCTGCGGGAGTCGACACAATCTTTCAAGTGAGCAGAAACAAGTGAATCTATTCAATTTTGCAATTTTGTAGCCGGACTCTGACGAACAGAAAGCGATTGCCGCACTTCATGATTATGTTGCTCGACTGCAAAACGGTGGGTTTGTTTGGTCTTTCGACTATGAGCATTAATTTAGGGCATTAGCGCATTAATTTCAATGATGATAGGGATTTTCTGTCACGCCAAAAGGGCTTGAAAAAACCTTGACAAAATCGACTTTGGCCTTCACGGCTTCTTTTCATACATTGTTTTCTTTAATATTGCAACGACAAGATTGAATGTTTTGGCTCTAAACTTGGTCCTGGGATTGCTTATCTATGCAGCTTATATTGTGCAATCCATTACGAGTTCTTTGAACTTTAAAGTTCTTAAAAACGATTAATTCGCATCCTTTGGTAATTTCCATTTAAGATTCACATCGGGTACACAAATTCAAGGTTTCTGCTGCGAAAAGAAATTACGTGACGGTAACTTTTTGCTAGCAAAATACCGTAAACAGTTGTGATTTTAGGAGGTCGACGAAAGACTCGACTTTATGATGATCAGCCTTGACCGCGTCACTGACCCTGACATTCCTCGACACCCATTTAAGAATCATTTCGTGCTTATCTGCCAAGGCGCGTACCCAAGTCCAATGTCAGTTCTTGTGGTAATGTGACAAGCTAAATTTTTCCTAGCCTTTTTTAGTCTTTTTCAGTATATCAACAATTTTTCGGCAAGTACTGTGCGCTACCTACGGTAGACGACGCGAAAATCAATGCTCAAACCTTTGAGGAAATCGGTAAAGTGGAATCGAGGATTGAAGGTAAGGAGGGTTTAGTTTCAACAACTGATGAAGATTCAAATCGTTTAGCGACTCGTCCTTTCTCCTCAACGTACCTGTCTGAGAAGAGAAGTAGGTTTGTTTGGTGAGGGGAATTTGCAAAGGGGCAGGCATAAACTAGAGCCCGGGCCTGATGCGAGCCGGCTATCTACGCTAAAAATCACTCAAACTAACGCGTTTTCTGTTCTAAAAAACCAAAAGAAGCATTCACACTGCTAGAGTTTTTGCAAAATCGACATTGAAACAAACTGCTTGCTACTATTAGGCGCCGCCGGTCGAGCGCCGCACCACTGTTTTGCATGTAACCCTGCACTTGGCTCGCTGTGCCATACGGAACCTGGTAAGCCAAAAAAACTAGGCTAAACCTAAGCGAGGGCGCAATAACTGCTACCTTCTCAACCAAATAACCGAAAAATTATTAAGAAATCAATCATTCTTTTAGAAATCTTATCAAGGATATCAGGACTGTCCACAATGAATGCGGATTCAGTGCTAAAGCGGATTTCGATGAGTACGTTTGTTTTTGTAGTCAAGTTAGAGAATTTACGTTCAGTGAGTGTCTCAACGCAGGACGACCTGGAAGAATGTCTCATCGGTAGGTTGTTTACCAATTTATAGTCTAAATCTCGATTAGTTTAGAAATCGCAAACGATCACGCTATAATAAACTGCATTGGGCTGTGAGTTTTTTACGGAAAATACAGTACCAAGAAGAGATGCAAATTGATTGCGCGTGTAAAACTCTAAATTGAATTGTTACAGTTGCTATTTGCAATCCATCAATGAGGCATTCACGTACGAGCGTGCTCCCTTGCTGGCACTAGTAGTGCAGGTCATCAATGACATGCTCACAATCGTAAGTCCATTTAATGAGAATATCAGATCAGTTCGGACATAAACGGGGTCCCGGGCCTGTCTATCTAAATCAAAAATCACGTGAACTTACGGAATTGTTAGTCTCTGAACATAGGCTCACTGTCTTAGTCTTTCAGTCTCGTTTTTTGGCTTACCGGGATTCTAGAGCCCAGCGAGCCAAGTGCCAACTTACGTACCTAACAGTGCTAAGCGCTACGTGCAAACAAGGACAGCTGGTGTCTGGGTTAGTGATTTTCAACTTAGATAGCCGGGCCTCGCCTCGCCGGCCTTGTCAGTTTATAGCTGCCCCAATCAATTCAATTCAGGAACTACTAGTAATGTCTTGTGCGAACATAACTTATGGTGGACACAAAGAAACGATACATAATGTTGAACGTCGTCTGTCCGCAAGGATCAAAGAATTTGCGGCTTACCTCGCGCTTTGGGTGCGAACATCGTATGTAAGCTCGTCAAATATGCTCCTATGCTTGTGAACTCGCATCAATTTAAGACTTTGGCATGGCCGGCGAGCATAGCGGCCGCCCGGGTAGCTCTCTCTAAAATATCGCCAGAACTTCCACCGGAGAAGCTGAACACTTCAGCGAGTTTGGTCCGTCAAGCGTACGAAGAACGAGGCGCGGAGAGGTTAGACTTTTCTTAATAATTTGATCAAAAAATGGAACAAACTGCTGTTTAGCGACTTCTATCAGGTGCTCGTGCTCCCAAACTGGGATCAAGATAAATGGTGGAGCGTTCGGAGCCCGTTTAACCGCACCTACAGTCGATTCGAATACGGTAACGTTCTCGTTCATGTCTTTCGTTACGAGGACGCAACCGCCTACCACCGAGCTCAAAACGCAACGAGGAACTTTGATAGTTGGCGCCTGCATATCCACGACATCCTCCAGTCGGTTTTTGGGTTAGAAACACCCGATTTAAACTTCGTTGTTTAGTTTTGGCCGCTCATCGGACACTCCAGGAATACTTCTTCTCCTCATTCGGCAGCTCGGCGAGGAGCCTCTTTATCGCTCGTTTGTGGCCATCAAAAACAAGGCATGGTTTGGGATCAACGCCGGCATCGACCACGGCCAAGGCTTTGGAACTGAAGGCGAGCTAGCAGCGGTCAGCACAGTAGACTTTTACGAGAGTCATTGGTATGATGACTCGTATACGTGGAAGTTCTTTGCAATGTTGTAACGTGTGAATGGCGCCTGTTCCACCTCCTTTCTGGTTTTCGTCAACTCGTGCGCGACTCACTTCTCCTTCCCGCGATTGCAGTTCATTCATTTTGATTGATATATGATCAACTATTTGCTTTTCTATTTTTTTTTCTGAATAAAGAAGTGAGCTGACTTCCCGTTCGTCAACGAAAACACAAGCAGAAACACTTTTGCAAGTGCAAATATGAGCAAATGCTCTGGCTTAGGCTTGCTTTCGTCAAAAATCGGAGTTGGAATGAACGGTTGGAAGGCTTGGGAGTAGTCTGAGGCAAACAGTCCATCTTTGGATTCTATACAATCGGCACCGTAACCCAGAAAAGCGAGATGCTAGAACAGAAAAGTTTGAATAGTGGTCGGGTTATTGGATGAGTTTGGTTTTGGCGCCCCATTTGAACGGACAACTCGCCGACGCCAACACGAAACAGATTTGATTGCCAGCATATTATTGTGTCCCACAGTTAACTATGATCAGTCTTATCAGTTTGCTGACAACGACATAGCGTGCGACACAAATGAATGATAAAGAGTGTGTTGAGCTACATTGGGACCAACTAAGCCTAAAGGCGTTAAGACAAATGATCGATCAAGGAGATGCTACTCTTCTAGATGGTTCTGAACCCGCCAATCCCCTCATATCGGTAATAAGTAATCGTGCTTTGCTTGAGCGCCGCAAATTTCGTAGTTTGACCAAAACTGAGTCGCTCGTTTCTGTCGTTGTTGTTGACTTCTGGTCTACAACTGATAGGATTATTGAATGGGTGGCCGAGAAATATGTGCTAGCGCTCGATATCCACAACTGCAGCATTGAGCTAATTTTTATTCGTTTTGATACCGAGTTTTCACTTGGGGTCACTCGCACAGCACTGAAAACCACGTTCTCTAGACTATAGTTCTATAGAAAGGTCGATAAATCGCGCCGATTGAAGCCAAAAAACGTAAAATTTTATCGATTGCTTGACTGAAATGTCAGATTAGCACGTTGTTTGTTCGTCTGTTCATTGGAACCATCGTTTAGTTTCATTATATCATGTTTGCGCTATTTTTAAAATTGCTATTACTTTAAAAAATTACGTAATTCAACAGTCCGTAATTCATAATTTTGTTTGTAAATGCACAGATCATGACCAGATTCTCTAAATTGAAGCAAAAATTGCATTAAACCCATAACTACATTGATATTGGCGAGTATTTTCAGAAGCTTGGCTAGTTAAACCTACCGTAATCACTGTCGACCTTCTCTTAGCGTCTTGTTTAATTAAAAGTGAGTGTTTTTGTGCTTTACCAACAAGAGACAAGTTGATTTTCAGCACTAGCAGCTTCTGCAACGACCTCCTTTGCTATATATAAGCAAGTATAATCTCTCTTTCTGGCGTATTCCGAAATCGGCCGATGTCTTGGCCGATATGCGCACCTCGAACGTAGCCCAGTTGCGACTATAACTCCTCATCGAAAGAGTAATCGTTAAATGCTTGAAAATGCTAATAAGTAAACTTGCAGTCAGTGGAAACCACTCATTGTTATTGACCAAGATGCGATCTGGATTTGGACACCAGAAATAGGTACTTTTTGCGCTAGATTTGACCTCGGATTGTAACGTTCCTTTCAGGTACAAAACGTCATTAATGAGGCCGAGTCGAGATAATCTACAAAATGGACAATCACTGTTTGTGAAGATGGCTTGAATCGATGAAATCTCCGATTTTGGAGTCAATCGACAATCGGCACTTTGGCGCCGCCCATGGTATTTTACTTAATTTGTTTATTTCACTTTCAATGTTATTTTTTAGCTCTAAGTGGATCTGCAAATTCTTTCCATGCCAATCCATAACCCTCCCCGGGGTTCCCGGCTTGTGGCGGTTTCTCCAAACTACTACTGGTCAAAGCGATCTGACCCTGTCTCCCTTCGCGAAGACTGAACGGGCCGCTCTCGAAGGATATATCGAACGACGAACAATATTTCTGTGTATTTCTCGGACGACATGACTTGGACGCTTCAACGACAGATCAGATCGTTCGACGTCTTCTATGCCATGTCATTCCGACGCTTCTTTCAGGATTTCAGGTCGTTTCTTAAAACGCAGTTTGCCAGTCATATGTGTGCATCCAGCTGTAATGCGATTTTTTAAAAATATTTAACAATGAATTACTGTATCTGAGATCATTTAATAGCATTCGCTCGACTCTTTTAAACGCGACCACACACGTAGGCGTTCGGCGAGGGGATATCTGAAATTGCTCCACAATGAGACGAATTTTGCCATTCAGCAGACCTTTCCGCGGGTCTAAAGTGACCAAACAGTTTCCTAAACCTTCTGCTTGCGCCGTTCGTGGCGAGATCGAGATCTTTCTCGTTGTTGACGGAGACGAAATGTCTTCCAATGTCGATGAAAACGGCGTTTGCAGCTCTGAGAAGAGCGTGCGTGACGTACCAGTCGTCCATCTGGAAGATAAAGCAGAAAATCCAGAGATTTTGCTATTGACACCTACCCATAGATACTGTACTCTCTTCAAATTGCCATTCATGTGCTTCAGGAGATCTCCGGAAACCACATACGCCATTCCCTGACAGTAGAGTCCGAGATTGTCTATAGGGTACTCTTCACGCGAAAGGTACCATTTGGACTTTGGATTCCGAACGACGACTCCATCGACAAAAGTGCGACAGAGGACAAGTCGCTTCTGGATACGGTAGTGTTCTAGTAGAAGCTGCAAGCCTTGCGTGTCCATCATGACGTCGTCGTCCATTTTCAGGACGTATTTGATGCGATTTTCGCAATTCTCGTGTAAGTGGGAGATCCAGGCTCTTGCCTAGATTACGGTAATCATAGCAGTGTAGCAGAGAGGCGTTTGATTCCTCACCTTTTGAGTTATATTATGGTAGTTTTCGTCAATGTCGATTTGCAGAATATCACCAAACGATTCGGCTTCCTTGCAAACGAAGTCGTTTGCTTCGGAGACGCGGCTTTTGCCTAGCACGAACAGAGGCTTCATGTTGTACTAAAAGTTGCGTTTTTCAAACTTTCTAACGAATTGGTATCAAAAAGTTTCGAGCCGAATCAGCCGAGCCGAGTCGACTCAAAATTCGAGCAATTTTTCAATAAAGTTTAGAATTTTCTTAATTTGGCAAAATTTTCGCTGTACGTAAGGAAAGCGACGGTCAATGACAAAAATTTGGTTAAAAATTTACAGAATTTTAGTCAATCGGAATAATTATTAAGCCGACTCAAAATTTGAGAATCTTTTCGAGAATTTACTTTAATTGCTAGTCGAGTCACTGACTCGTTGGCATCACTGCTTGCGTACTATCCTCGACTAAGACTAGACTAAAATTTGCCCTTTTCCTAACTTTCTAGTGATAGGAACTTACTGCTTTTTGGTCTTCATTGCTGAAGTACGATGCTCGCATAAAGTTCCGCCTATCGGCGTTGATCACCGCAGAGTGGATCACCACTACAAGACTCAAAACGTCCTCCTCACAAAGCGGATTTGGAGTTTGCAGGTACTCAAATTCGATCCAATTCAAAGGCTGTGCCATAATAGGCAAGTTGAGCTGATTGAGAGAGTGAATCTGGAAGAAAATCCATGATTTAGGCCTTGATTTGACTGTAAACAACGCTCACCCCATAGTTGACCCAGTGGCGGTCATCGCGCGGGCGACACTTTTGCATCCAAACGGTCTTGGTGTACATAATGGCGAGGTGGCAGAGAACAATAAGAAGCGCGACGAGCAGTCCGAGGTGCGAATACTGCCACCGGAATGTTGCAGGCGACCGCATGCTCACAGCGATCAGCCGTTTTTCGGAAACGATAATCTCAGAAATCAGACTAAAAGACGTTTCGATCCGGGTTTGCGCGACATTTCTTCCCCAAAACAAAACGGGGATGTGCGACGCGTCGAGAAGAGAATAAAAACGCGCAAATGGAGGTCATCCATTGTGTTCGTCGGGACGCGAAAGTGTCGCCAATTACCTGGGTTTATGCGGCTGCTACAGCTAATGTCTAGACTAGGTGGTCTAGAACAGTGAAAATACGACTGAAAACACTCGATTCGTATTTTTTCGTTCATTTTCCACTCGACTGAGTTGCTACTTCACGCCGCACAGTCGTAAGCCGCCTGGCAACCCAAATCGTCGGATTTTAAGTAAAAAAAGAGGGCGGAGAAGTCCATACCGTTAACATGTTTATGAATCCGCTCGACTCTGCAAATTCAATTTGGAAAATCACAAAATCCTTTAAAAATAAATAATTTTAGCGTTGATTAGCGTTTAATTGGTGCAAATTCATGTAATGGCAGCCGAGAAACATTGATTTCAAAGGTGGCTGTTTTGCTAGGCGTGAATTCTTTGCCCACAGCTACCGGAGTCCAGTGAACACGTTTACTGGCTATTACGGCACCAACTATGCAGTAAACAACTTGAAAAACGCACAAAAACCCAAAAATGTTGCACCAGAACTACAACAAAACATTTATTTTTAAAATCAATGTTTCGCGGCTGCCATTACGTGAAGATTTAGAACGCTAAACGCTAAAATTTAGAACGAAGCCTTGCGAACATCTTCTCGAGAACGATTTCGCTAATAGTAGCCCTAGATCGCATGCATAGCCCAGTTAGGTCGCAAAATGGCATTTCCCGTTGAAACCGGGCCGCGCTGTCTGCATTCGGTGCAGCCGAGACGGTACTCGATCGTGCGAACTTTAACAATTGACGCTCGATTTGATTTCGGTCACTACCGGTCGTATCAATACGCACCTGTCGGGTCAGGAGCCAAACGAAGCAATGCGCTACCACAACGCTGGATGCGACCTCACACATTACTGTTGCAATTCTACATACGCATCCCATCCATTTTATTATCCTCATTGTTTGTTCTGCTGCTGCCATTTTCCAGTGACTTTTCTAATTTCTAATGCTCTCTTACCTGATAACTGTATAATGCCCACTTAAGCCACTTTTTACAGATGGGAGACGCGCATTCCACGTGCAAAATTGTGTTCAATGGAAAAGAAGTCCGTACCACCCGATGGCCCTTTAGTGCAACTGGACCTGCTCCAACGGTTGGTAAACTGATATCAACATACCGCAGAGACCACATTCCAACGGCCAGCCGTGCAATTCTTGTGTGCGTTCAACAGGTTGTGAACGGAAGATACGTTCCAATCACCGACGACTACGCGGATACAGAAATTGTGAGAAACGCGGAATACCACTTCTTCTATTTTCATAGTTCGTTGGGACAAACGGTAATTCGGAAGAGTCACAACGGTGTAATCAGCTCTGTTTTATTCAGATCCCAGTGAACACGGTGATCGCTTGGGACGTGATTGGACGAGAAAACAGCGCTCTTACTCGTTGGAATACGGTAAGTTCTCTTTAAATGTAAATTTAAAAAAACTGCCTTGAAATTGCAAACGTTTGCTGCATTTTTGTACAATTTGGATTTTTGAGACTTGTTTGCGGTAAATGCAATGAAATTGCGAAGCAGACATCTTGGCGCCAAGAATTTGTGGCCTGGCTAACTTGGTGCCTGGTCGTAAAACGCTTCAGCGCTTGCGGTGCAGGCAGCGCTTACATTTAAGCGTTCAATTTTAGGACAACGACCACGTCATTCTGCTCCTCGGCGAAAGCGGAATCGGAAAAACAACGTTCATTAACAACATCATCAATATGATCCGATTTTCGTCGCTTGAAGAGGCGGTCGACTCTGACGACATTTCCATCCTCGTTCCTTCGGTCACCTGTACCGAGGACGACGAAGGAAACCCGATTACCGTAGCCATTGGTGCTCCTACCGCCGATACCAACGAAGTGCTCGTCCCTGGCCAGGCAGCGACACAACGACCGCAGCTGCACGTCTTCTGCCACGAGAACAAAGTCTTCAAGCTGATCGATGTGCCCGGGACACTCGACAATCGCGGAACCGAGCAGGACAGAGAGAACATGCAGTACACCCTCGACTGTCTTCTCACGTTCAAGAAGGTCCACGCGATCTGCATTCTCCTGAATCCAACAGAAAATCGCCTCGGGACCGCCCTCAAGTACAACATCAATCTCCTCTTCTCGCATCTCCACAAGTCATCAGCGCAGAACATCATGTTCTGCTTCACGATGGCTCGTCAAGTGAACTTCAAAGGCGGAAACTTCATCCCCATTCTGCAGAATTACCTGAACGAGTTGAACGAGAAAAGTGGCGTCAGATTGGAGGCGAATCGCGACACCACGTACTACTTTGACAATGAAGCGCTCATCTACTGGGCGCTGCAGAAAAACGGCCACTTGGATGGATCTGAACTCCCGTTCTACAAGAACAGCTGGGACAAATCGAGAGAGAGTTTGAAGCGACTGCTTGCAAAGGTCTCCTTGCTGCCGCCGTACGAAGTCAGAGGATTGCGCTCGATCAGTCTGGCTCGGAAGACCCTTCTTGAGATGATCCCCCTGCTGGCCGAGATGAACGTCTATCTCCAGAAGAACAAAAATCTCGTCAAAGAAGCGGAAGCCGCAATCATTGCCCACAGTAACAACAACAGATCAATCGATCTTCGCAACTACCGTAAGATCAAACAGTTGACCCTCGAGAAGCAGCCGATTGACTATCCGCGAACTGTCTGCGTCAGCCGAAAATGCGTCAAATTCGTGTCAATCGGAAGTACACCAGAGTTCCAAACTCACTACAACACCATTTGCCACGCGCATTGCTACCTGAAGAACATTCCGGTCGAGAAGTTTCCGATTGGAGATCTGAAGTACTGTGCGGCTTTTGACTGCGGAGCGCAAACCAGTTGCTTGAACTGCAAATGCCCTTGGAGCAGTCATAAGCACATTACGTATTTGGCCAACTTGCTGGAGAAGACAGTGCCTAATGACTACGTTGAGAGGCTGATTCAAGCCGGAAGAAGCACCGGAACAAAGGAAGATGTTCTCAAAGGATTCAATCAACGCGCTGTCAACTTGCAAAGGGAAGTCGAAGTGGTCAATCGTGTGGCCGTGCGCTTTGCCAGCTTCCTGAGGAATAACGCCATTGTGGCCTACAACGACAGCTTCGCCAGCTACTTGGATTTGCTGATTGAACAGGCCAGAGAGAAGTCAGCCGCAACCGGCGACAACCGGGAAGTGGAACAACTCCAGGAACAGAAGAAACTCTACGAGAACGAACTTTCGGTCTTCAGCAACGCGTGTGAGCTTCAGGGAGCTGCGATACAACGCGGACGCAGTCGCTGATTTGGAAATCGTCGGACCATCTTTTGCCAATTTGCGAGCAAGAGTTATGGCGAGTTTAAGGCTATGATCAGCGCTGTGTTTGACTGAAACTGTGTTTCTTAATCCTGTTTAATGTCGATTAATTAAATTTTACGCTGTCTGATTGTGTCGTTGACTTCTGTGGTTTAAATCAACCTTTATTTACCGTTTTCAGTGTTGTTTTCAACTAATTTCAGTGTTTAAGAGTTGCATGATCTACTACTCCTTCAATGGAGGTCAACTTTGTCAAGTTGACCTAGCTGTGACAGGATCGCACACGTCGCGACAATGTATTCAACAACTAGCGACGCTGATTGCACAGAACGGAAACGCAGCTCTGTTTGTCTCCGTCTGGACACTGGATCACAAAACAAAAGAATCTTCGTCCATTTTTTCACAAAATTACAACTACACTTACATGAATGTGGACCTGAGTTACTGCTTTCAGTTCTTTAATCTGCCCTTCACAACCAAAGTAAGTGAATTGTCATCTTTTCAGTAATCAA
>MQUG01001113.1:0-22230 GCA_007213375.1 Steinernema feltiae | reverse complement strand
GCTGGGTCACAACTGCTTGACAGAATTGACTTGCGGAAATGACGGTTATCAGCCGTCAGACGCAGATTTAAGTACATTCCCAGACATGTCTGGTTTCCCAGCCCCCAAATGCGGCGAAGGCACACGAATGCTGGGCGCTCCGTCACTTGCTTCAAGTCAAATCCGGTCGTGCGGTCTGCAGCTATGCGTCTCTTCTGTGCGATCGCGTTGTTCTTCGTAGCGAACGCTGTCAGCGCTAACAAGGTTTGTTTCCGGTCGCTGTTAACAGATTCACAGACGTGTTTACAGCTTCCGAATCCTTGTCTTCCCGACCCGTGCTACAATGGCGCTCGCTGTGCGTTGGCTCCGTTCGAGGAACTCGGTTCGCGTGTCATTGTCCGGACTGCTTCAGTGGACCAACGTGCGCCGAGAACATTTGCGCAATCTACGATGAGCGATACGCGAAGCCGAAGCCAATTTCCGGCCTGTCGATGTCATTTCGAATCTCCGGAGTCGTGGTCGGTGGACGATGATGCTCATCGCGTCTACTGCTTCTGGTCGAGCAGCGAAGAATGAGAAGGAGCGGAATGGTTCAAAAAGGAGATGGCAGCGCTCCGGAATACGGTTACCGAACGCCTCGTGTCAATGACGACGATGTCTCACGTGTTACCACCACTGTAAGTCGAGATGCCCGTTTCCATTGCTCATCCACAATTCAGTACGCTGATGGTTCGCGTCCCTACTGCGAACGTCTTCACTCCATCATTTCGGAACTTTCGAAGTGGAATCATCTCGTCCGACAAGAAGCGCGGCGCAGTTGACTCCTTCTCTTTCATTTACTTCTGTTTCTGTGACGCCGCAGCCTTCTGTGAGCGGTTTTCGAGTGAAATCGACTCCGTTTCCTCAACCAACTGCGTTGCCCGCGTGGGATGAAGTGGAAATGCGACGGCACGGCCTAGTTACCCGGTAGGGTTCGCATTTGACTTTAATTCAGAATTGCTCCCTTCAGGCAATGCGTTCGTCCAACAGTTGACGCCAATTTCGATGCGAAATCCATCGATGTGAGCGTACGAGAGCCAAACTTCTTGCCTTCGCCCTACACAACGACCATCTCTATGGCGAGCAGCAAGAAAAGGAGTTCTCTCTAATTGCAACGTTGGCGTTTTTTGGTGTTTTACGTGGTGTTACAGAGCAAATTTTCGATAAATTGTGTCTTGAATGGAATTTAATGATTCAGAACATATATCGTACTGTACTTTTCGAAACAATTTTCGAAATTATGGGATTCATGTCGCTTTCTTTTCACGTTTCTGTATTTACGCTTTTCTCAACACTTCTTCATGCAAAGTGCATTGTTCCCACTTATCGCTTTCTCACCCTCTCCTTTTCGTTTCAGAGGTGCCATTAAGACCTGAGCAACAATGCCAGCAAAATTGAATGAAAACATGTCGCTCGATGATATCATCGCTGCCAACAGAAACGCACAGAAGAAGCACGGAGCCGGTGGGAAGTTCTTCAAGAAATCCGCTCCTGGCAACCAGAAGCAGCAGGGGAGACCGAAGTTTGCTGAGGTAGGGTCAATTAAAATTGATCTGAAGTTATTCATCCTTGTAGAAGCGACATGAAAAGCCGCACGGATCCTTCCACCATGGTCCGTCGTCCACCAATCACTTTGTGAAGGTCGCCATCAGCAACCTCGCCCACACTGTCAAGACTGCGGACTTGCAGGTTTGATTAGCTATGTGAGATGTGATGTGATCTGACTTTTTAGGAACTTTTTGCCGCGTACAATCCGTCTAAGGTTGCTGTGCACTTCGACGACATCGGTCGCTCGCTGTACACCGCTGATGTCAGCCTTCGCCTGCATGATGCTAGGAAATTGGTGACCGACTTCCGAGACGTAGCTCTTGATGGTGCGTTATCACCAGCTTGCAGTTTAACATTTATCATTTCTTTAGGTCGCACTTTCAAAATGGCAATTGCTGATACGCAGGCGCCTTTTGCACGTCACGTCGCTCAACCTCGCTCGGCTGCCTCGTCGTCGAACACGGCATCTCTCCAACAACAGATCGCTACCCTCGCACGTAAGGTGCAGACCATGGAAAAGCAGCGTACAGGCGGCGGATTTGTGCATAAGAAGGGTGGAAAGAAGCCGTTCTACAAAGGAAAAGCCGGAAGTTCGCATAAGGAAGAAGCTGCCGACAAGAAGCCGGAAAAAACAGCCGAGGAACTTGATCAAGAACTGGAGGCTTATATGCACAAGCACCCCGATCACAAGCATCCCGAAATTGTTTTCTGATTTTTTCCTGGCATCTGTTTTGTTCAAATTAGTCGGTTAAGTTAGTTCTGCGTTAAGTGTTTGATGCGTAATAACTGGTGCTGAAGTTCATTATTTGCGCAGCTGATAAATGGTAAAAAGTCGGAAGACTCGTGTGTTTTGTCCGAAGAAGTGGCTTGTGAGTTTTGTGGTTGTGGCGTGTTGTTGTTCTCTCTCTCTCTCTCTTTCTGTTTGCATGACACAATAAAATTGCAAGGAAAATCTGAATTTCACTTTCGAAACATAGGAAATCGTTTCCTGGATTATCCGGTGTGGAATAAAAATCCAAACAAGAATTGAGCGATCGGACATCTCCGTTTATCTGAGCTGTTCTTCTTCACAAACGTCAATCATTCGCGCGCCTTCTTACGGAACAATAACTCTCCACCCATCCCGCCAGCGACGTTAACCTACTTACCGCCTGGTCATATAAACAGAGCCTTCCGGGATTCTCGCTAAACATGTCCTCCGCTATGGGAATTGCGCAGATTCTCATTTTCGCCACTATTCTCGCCGCCGTCGTCGCGCAGTCGTCATCGAACCACAATGGTGAGAGTGACAGATGGCGCGTCGTCTTAAAACTCAAAATTTAGAATTCCGCCAGTACAACTGCCAGAAGAAACGCAACGGCGAGGGAACCGACTGCGCGCTGACGATGAAGCGTCTCCGCGAGGATACCGAGGAGGTGACCGTCGAACAGAACAAGGGATGCTTCGAGGAGGTTACCAAACAGGGAGAGAAGCGTCTCTACTGTCCCATGTACTGCGCTGATGCCTTCGCGGGTTATTTCATCGCCAAAGTGCCCACGAGCAACACGAAATGCATCAAGTTCCTCACCTACAAGGTGGAGCCGAAAGAGAACGAGTGGTACTTCTGGAGAAGTGGCGATTGCTTGAACGAGCCACTGCAGTTCGACCTCGGATGCAGCTTTGCCTACTCGGTGAAGGAGGTGAACAACGTGCGCGAATTCTTGGCGAAGAAGAAGAATCAGTAGATCTGAAATGGATTTAATTTAAGTTAAATAACGTGCAATAAATCTCGCAACACAAGAACTGACGCAGTGTCGCCCACAAAAAGCATCTCTACGATTCTGATTTCATCTCGGACATGTAGCACTTTCGGGGACCAATCCGGGATTCAAAACGCTTAATTCATTGGATTGCAAGTGAAGGCGACGATCAGACAGCGATTTGCAACGGCGATTCTGCAGAAAATTCGAGAATTTTCGAATTCACACGGCAAATGCCAACTCGTCGCTGGCCGATCAGACGACGCGCAGATTGGAGGCTTCAAAACGCGGCCGGGCGAGCAGAAGGACCAAGCAGCAGCAGCAGCAATGGCTCAATCCGTTCCCCCAGGAGACATCAACACCCAGCCCGGCACGAAGATCGTCTTCAACGCCCCCTACGATGACAAGCACACCTACCACATCAAGATCACCAACGCCGGCGGCCGTCGCATCGGATGGGCGATCAAGACCACCAACATGAAGCGTCTCGGAGTCGACCCTCCCTGCGGAGTTCTGGACCCCAAGGAGAACGTGCTGATGGCCGTCTCGTGCGACTCGTTCGCCTACGGACAGGAGGACACCAACAACGACCGCATCACCATCGAGTGGACCAACACCCCCGATGGCGCCGCCAAGCAGTTCCGCCGCGAATGGTTCCAGGGAGACGGCATGGTCCGCCGCAAGAATCTTCCCATCGAGTACAACCCTTGATTGATTGATTGATTGATTGATTGATTGTGTGTGTCTTGTGTCTTAATAAATATTGGAAGTTGTACTTTTGTTGTTTTCTCTGTAATTCTTTCGGAAATTTGTTTTAATGTTTTTCATCTTCTGGCTTTTCGCGCTCGCTCGTTGTTTGTGCAATCAGCGGTCGTTTGAGGTGCGGTAGAAGCATAAAAATTAAAAAATTTCAGGAAGCGTGCTGAATACCATGGCGCCCACTGTCACGGCGCTCCTGACAATGCGATCACCAACGATTCCCGAAAAGGTAAGCTCCGTCCTTCTTTCATCTTAATTTCTTTATTTTTCAGCGGTTTCCTCAAGAGGATACGATTCTACAGACTGGTTTGCTGCGGCTGACGCCGTCATCGCGGTTGGTTCATCCTCCGCCCTCACCTTGCTGCTCCTAACCGTCCTCCATTCTCTTCAACATGATTCGCGACATGCGGATCCGCATTCGCACAGTCGTGCCTTCATCAATTCACTCGTATCAGAAACCGCCAGTCGCAACGACGAGGCAGAGCTGCAGGCCGCAGCAGCAAGATCAGAGGGACTGGATCTCTCGGTGTTCGACAGTCGGATGAATCTTTACACTCTGCTGAGAAAATTCCCGACAAACTTCACCTACGTCAGCATCGCGTTCCTGGAGGACCGCGGCGTCCCGGGTGTCGATGATTTGCAGTCCCTCCCCCTCTACAAGTGACCATCGAGCTCGTGATCCCACTGACGACGAACCATCGACACGTCGAGGCTGCAGCGAGTCAAACTGCCCAACTCATGATATGAAGGTGACGAACTCTAGTCGCACGGTCTACAGAACCCGAACTAAGCTTTGAACTAAACCGCTGTTACTGGTTGGCTTTGTCGTATAGCGGGCGCCTAATGACGTTAATAAACCAAAGCTAGCTTTGTACTTTAACTTTTAGCTTTGGCTATGCTTGATGCGAAGCTAAACTGCGAGTGACAGAAGCCCCTTTCTTTTAACAAACTGCCGTTGAAGGCATCAGGATATCTGAAATTGGTGTTCAAAGAGTTCATCTCCACAATTCATCGATTTATTGTCTTCGAAGACGCAAACGAGAATCTCACATCGCAGCAATCACCAAAAGTAAATTAGCGCGCGTTTAAGCGCCATGTGTCGCGCTCCCTCCCTCGGGAAGCGCAAGACGCCCTTTGCGTCCTCCACAAAGCCCACTTCTCTCAAGAGCTCTGGACGCTGAATTACAGCTAGATTCTTCCTTCCTACCGTTTCAGGTCGCGCGCAGGAGCTCCAGATTGCGAAGAAGGAGACGAGTTCCTCGACGATCACCGCGTCGTTCGAAGGGTGTTTCACAACCCACTGAGTGAGGAAAGGAGACTCGAAGAAGAGTTGCACCATTTCCTGGTCGCGCAAAAGAGTTTCGCGGGTTCGAACAGTCGATCAGACCGCTCAGCCGCATTTGGTCTTTCAGCCAAGCGGTCGTGTCGGGAGGCAGATCGTGCGCGAACGAAACGATGTAGGTAAAGAACGAGCGCATCTCCGTCAGTTTCTTCAGAATGGCGCAGGGAGCCGTTAGTTCTGTCCTACCGTCCTCGAATGAGCTTCGTGGAAAATGCCGAGCCAACGCGAGCATCCTGGTCAACTCAGGGCTCTCCATGTCAGCGTCAATCCAGTCGAGTCTTCCACTCTATCTCCCTGATTGATGCGAAAGCTGAATTTTCACAAACACTCGATGGAATGTTCATTTTGCAGAATTCCTCCCAGTTTAACTCTTTGTCTCCGACGCTGGCAGAGAAGGAAAACCGAAATCGTGATTCGCCGCGAACCTCTAGCACAATGTAAATCGAACAAGGGCATGTCATGATTTGGCTTCTCAGTATCTTCCTAAGGGAGCATCGAGCGAACTTGTAAAATGCGTGGTTACTTTCTACTGACAGCATAAGTAAGCATCTTCGCCAAAAGCCTCCGGGAATGCGTTCCATTTGGTCCGAGTCAGAGTCAGCGGCTGCCGCATTCCGGAAACGCGATCGGTTCACTTAAATGCTCGTCGAAAGCAGTGCAACTCATTTAACCGATGCTTTCAAAAGCAATGTCATTTCAGATGCTTTCAAACCCCAGCTTTGAAGCAAAACAGGCCAGAAAACAAAAAAAATCGTTATCGATTGACTTATATGTTATATGCTGCACATTCTGGGGCAAAATGAAGTTGCAGCACACGTTGCAAGCTTCAGAATTGCCCCAAACACCAAAAATTTGGTCAGAAATGGATTATTTCATTTGACTTCACCAAAAATTCAAGAAGCCTTGTCAGTGCATGACATTTCACTTTCACTCATCCGATTCTCTCGTTCAGCACCACTTCTGTCTCACGCCAACCGGTTCTCGTCGACCCGCCTGCGACGGGTGGCGAACTCGCGTTCCCCTCACTCACTCACTCACTCACTCACTCACTCACTCACTCACTCACTCACTCACTCACTCACTCACTCACTCACTCACTCACTCACTCACTCACTCACTCACTCACTCACTCACTCACTCACTCACTCACTCACTCACTCACTCACTCACTCACTCACTCACTCACTCACTCACAATCTCGCGGACTGTCCCCTCCATTGCTTTTGACGAGATATAATAGCACATGTGAAAACAAGTGATAACACCACACTTTGCTCCTCCGCCGTCAGTGGCTGTGTGGTGCATTGGAAACGCATTGGCCTCTCGGTTTTGAGTTTCGAGTTCGAATCCCCGCTCAAGCAATCTTTTTTATTTCGTTTTCTTTCAATTTTAAACGTTTTTTTATACTCTTTTCGACAAAATGACAGAGAAAACACAACTTTTCGGTCGGTGTTTATGTTCACAAAGTTACTCTGCTGACGATAAACTTTCACTGCACTTTCATCCTCTTATCCAGTGAATAAAAGTTTGATGAAACGTAGTTCGAAAGAGTCGAAAGAGCATAAAAAGACGTTTAAAAGAGAAAGAAAACGAAATAAAAAAAGATTGCTTGAGCGGGGATTCGAACCCGGATCTCAAAACCGAAAGGCCAGTGCGTTGCCAATGCACCACACAGCCACTGACGGCAAAGGAGCAAAGTGTGGAGTTATCACTGTTTTCACCTATGTCTAGACTTCTTTGGGCGATAACTCATTGAATTTCCCGAGAGCGCCGCTAATTCTTTCGACATTCAACGCATTCAACGCTCTTTTTGGAGGGGACAGTCCGCGAGGTTCACTTGTCGGTCGCTCTATGATCTCGGCACCCGCTACACTACCATATGGACCTATTAACGTGCCAAATGTTAGAGGACATAAGATCTTCCCTCCTGGAAGGCCGCAAAGTAGGTTAGAGCCGAGAAAAAAGGCCGCGAAAGGCCTAGGGTTCGATCCCCGGCGAAAGTCAACATATTTTTCATCGTTTCATAATCCGTTCTACGAGTTTCTAGCGTGTAACGTGCGTTGCAATTGAGAAAAGTACGCAGATCAGCATTGCAGGTAGTGGCAAAAATGATTCTGCGGCAAATAAAAGTGTTAAAGTTTGCCGGGGATCGAACCCTCGGCCTTTTGCGCACTTTTTTACTGTACAAAACGTTAGATAAATCATCTGCATCCACTACGTATCCACCAGATCCCGTACGTACAGCCTTCTGAAGCACTGAAAAGGCAAAAAAGCAAGCTTGTGAATCATCGACAGGGCCGGAAAAGAGCGGCAGCACAGTCGATGTCACTTTCAAGCTAAGAATCGCTTCGATGAGATGCAGAAACAGTATTGATAACCTTTTACCAATCCTTAATGATTCTGGCACAATTGCCTGATGATTCAGGGTAATCGCTTCGAGACCCAAGAGCGTAAACCTACTTTTACCAACCATCAACATTTCGGGCCAATTGCCTGATGATTCAGGGCAATCGCTTCGAGACCCACTATCGTGAACCTACTTTTACCAATCCTACCCAATTCAAGTTGATCGTGCCGAGAACCTACCAGCGTCCACAACAATGCAAGACACTAACCAAGCCAATGCACTGACAACCACAACCGTTGCTACCCAGTACAGATCCTAGCCACTGTAGCTGTGCTTCAGGTCACTACCGCATGCGTTTACAAACAAATGAAGAGATTTTCAGAAAAAGACGCAAGAACAAACTCTTTAATCTCAAACTTTCACAGTCAAACTTCACACACAAGCTCATTCACAACAACTGAATCAACAAGCCCATACTCACGACTTTGTGCATCCCTCCAACACGCCATTTTCAATATGAAACATTACATTGAGTCCTTCCAATTGCTCAGTGGTCAGAACTGATGGTACTTTGACGACAAGCCCCTTCACCGCTCGCTTAAAGAACTTTTCTATTGCTTTTTCGAAGCGATCCGTGTCTTCAATATCCGCGACCGTACAATTCCATGAAAAACGTGTAACGATTGTTGCGTAATTGTTCAACGCATTCATAACGTCAATCGGATGGGAGGCGCGCGTTTCGTCAAATTCAATAACCTGCAAAATCCTCATTCGCATTAAGCATCCGAATTGCCCCCACCTTGATAGTCATAACTAAAGTCCGACACGTCAAGTGACCCAATACGAATCTATCTCCACGTCGGATGCGGAGTGCACGGAAGTTGCACCGAAATAGTTTGGAGAATTGATTTTGCATAAGCAAAGAACCCCTGCCCAAGGAAACATCATCGATTTCCAGGGTCGTTCGTGAGGCAGAAGAACGGAGAGCAGAGTGGAGAACGGTGAGCAGAACTTCAAAATTATGACTCAACCTAACAAAACAGAATATGTCAAAACATTCAGCTTGTCAGTTGTGAACATACCCTTCTAGTTCGAAATTGGAGTACAATTGGCTTCGTACAACATCTTCGTTCTCCACATAGACTGTAAGGAGTTCCAGTGCTGAAGGAATTCTAGCAAAGTTCCATTTCAGTACTGGTAACTCAGGGCTTCCGACGCGTGCACCATAAGCTACTACTTTCCAATTCTGCTCATCAGACGGGAACAACCGAAGGATGCCAACATATCCAGCAGAGTTCACCGCAACTTTCACCCTGGATCCAATGAACTTCAACTCCTCACAGTTGAGGATAGAGTGGCTCTGCGGCAACGAAACCAAGCTTTTAAGAAATAAATGAGGAATTCGCTCCATCTAAATATCGTCGTTTGTATATGTTCGGTTAACACAGCCTCACCTACAAGGTGGAGCCGAAAGAGAACGAGTGGTACTTCTGGAGAAGAGGCGATTGCTTGAACGAGCCACTGCAGTTCGACCTCGGATGCAGCTTTGCCTACTCGGTGAAGGAGGTGAACAACGTGCGCGAATTCTTGGCGAAGAAGAAAAATCAGTAGATCTGAAATGGATTTAATTTAAGTTAAATAACGTGCAATAAATCTCGCAACACAAGAACTGACGCAGTGTCGCCCACAAAAAGCATCTCTACGATTCTGATTTCATCTCGGACATGTAGCACTTTCGGGGACCAATCCGGGATTCAAAACGCTTAATTCATTGGATTGCAAGTGAAGGCGACGATCAGACAGCGATTTGCAACGGCGACTCTGCAGAAAATTCGAGAATTTTCGAAATCAGACGGCAAATGCCAACTCGTCGCTGGCCGATCAGACGACGCGCAGATTGGAGGCTTCAAAACGCGGCCGGCGTCGTCGTCTTGCGGCAAGACGACGACGAGCGAGAAATGCGAGGCAAGACTCTTTCCTCGCATTTCTCTCACGACTGAAACCGCTGATTCGACGGTGTATTTTCTGCTTGACTGACGACGGATTCTGTTTTCCCGCACAAAATCCGGCGAAATCAGATGACTTGTTGGTCCTGACGCGGAGTATTCTGAATCTGAATCACTGCTTCTGCTTCCGCGCATGCGCGTTTCGAAACTCGCGCGTCTGATTTTGGCGCTTCGTTCCTCTCTTCTTCCGAATCGTTTTGCCGCGTATTGTCTTCAGTCTGCATTCCTGTGTGATTTAGCGCGTTCTGGGCGTTTTCTGCCTGCTTCTCGTTTCCATTTCACTGCTTCAGAGCTTCTCAAACTGCTTAAATAATCGGGTTTTGCTTTTCGCTCTCTCTGCTTCACACATGGCGCATCTGAATACGCGCACCAAGCAGAATTGTTGGGTTGCACGAACGACTGTAAGTCAAAAGCGCTTCAGTGCTTCAACGCGGCGACGGTTTCGCTTCTTTTTCTTGACCTTGCGTTCATGTGACCTTTCAGTCTCAGATTGAGACATTTTGGCTGAATTCGAGACGTAGACTGGCTGTTCGCAAACCTTAAAAGGCGGCGAAGTCTCCAGACAGTCGATCCGGTTCGTCTGCAGTCTTCCAGGTTTGTGCGGTCTATCGTCATCGCGTAGAAACCTCAGAATCGCGATTAACTGCGCGCTTGTGTTTTGGAGTCAATCGTCTGAGCAACCATCCTTCCATCTACTTCTGCGACGTCTGTATTCTGATTCTCTCTCGTTTCAGATTATTCTCCACCAAAATGCTTCCTTTTCTTTCAACGATCTTCTCCGCGGCGATGTTCTTCTTGCAAACTGACGGAGCTGAATGCGATGAGCATGAGCCGACTTCCTTCGCTCACTCTGCCGATAACGCCGAATGCGTTGAGTTTGAGCCGACTTCCCTCGCGCGCTCCGCCGAATGCGTTGAGCTTGAGCCGACTTCCCTCGCTCGCTCCGCCGATGGCGCCCACTGTCAAGGCGCTCCTTACAATGCGATCAACGATTCCCTAAAAGGTAAACTCCGTCCTTTTTTCATCTTAATTTCTTAAATTTTCAGCGGTTTCGTCAAGAGGATACGATTCTACCGACTCTCTCAGTTGCTTCAATTCTTCCGTCTCTTCCAGAAGCTTCAAGTCTTTCGATCTCTCCACACCCTACCAATTGCGCCGAGTCGCCCAAAGCCGGATTCCCGCGATTCTCCCAACGTTGAACGCGGCGCTGTCGCTCTCGAAGACGCGCCCTGCTGTTCCGTGGAGAAGAATCGCGATTTCGGCAAAGGATTCGATCGCGGTAAGCGCTACTCCACATGGACCAGCTGAAATATGAGAATTCTTTCAGAAACGGCGATGCGGATCGCTCGGCGCCTTTGCGAACTAGGCGATGAGTTCGAGGAGCTCATGATTGAGGCTTCCGAAGAGGAGAAGCGAAGACGGACAGCGGTAGGTCGAATCATTCTCAATTCCGTTAACAAACGATTTCAGGTCGGGGCTGCTTGGCATTACGTAACGGACTTCGTGCAGCTGGTGTACTGAAGGTGCCGTGGCACGAAGCGCCTCCAATTCGCCTCTCGACGGTTGATGGGCAACCAAGCGCCATGCGCTACCACTTGTAAATATTGTATATAGTTTATTCTTTCCATTTTTGTATTTTATTTCACTTTGTACATAGTTCTTTTCCTTTAATCGTTGTTTTGTACATTGGACAAGCCGTTGCAGGTTTGCTGCGGCTCACGCCGTCATCGCGGTTGGTTCATCCTCTGCCCTCGCCGTGCTGCTCCGAACCGTCCTCCATTCTCTTCCAAGTGACTCGCGATCTGCCGACCCGCATTCCCACAATCGTGCTTTCATCAATTCAACTGATTTCTCGTTTCCGTCTGCGCGCCCCTTTCGTCTACGATGTCCAACGCTCTGGCGCACGTGTCCGAACCGATCTTCTCCCCACAATCTCAAAGTAATCCGACTGCAAGGCAGAATCAACGGCGACCCCGACTCCTGGATGTTGGCGCTGCCGGAGGCCGCGAACCGCAACGACGAGGCAGAGCTGCAGGCCGCAGCAGCAAGATCAGAGGCGCTGGATCTCTCGGTGTTCGACAGTCGGATGAATCTTCACACTCTGCTGAGAAATTTCCCGACAAACTTCGCCTACGTCAGCGTCGCGTTCCTGGAGGACCGCGGCGTCCCGGGTGTCGATGAGTCGATGATTTGCAGTCCCTCCCCCTCTACAAGTACATCGGACGATTGGTTGCCTCCCGTGAAGTCTGCGACGAAGAAGGGTTCGCCTCCTCCTAGCGTGGATCAACGGGAAATCGCCGTCGATCAACGGGAAATCGCAGCCAAGAGCGCAAAGCACACCTCTCTCGCAACCACATACAGAGGTTGACCATCGAATTCAAATGATTTCATTCCTCTCCATTAAACCGTTTTCATCAAAGGAAAAATGCACTTTTATGGCCTACGGCCGGCCGGCCAAACTTGGCCTACGTCAGCATCGCGTTCTTGGAGGACCGCGGCGTCCCGGGTGTCGAGGATTTGCAGTCCCTCCCCCTCTATTGGTTGCCTCCCGTGAAGTCAAATACTTTAACCTCATCGGAGACGCACGCGTCAAGAGTCTTATATGACGCGCCAATCCACGAGTTGATGACCCAGGACCAAGTGAAGGAGGTCTTCGTCCACATCAAAAATGGAATCCGCCACGAAGGTTTTCTGCATCGCCCCCTCCTTGCGTGGATCAACGGAGAACCGTGAAGACCCGAAGCCTCGAAATCGCCGTTCGCAGTCGATTCGAAGAATTTGACTTTATCCGCGAGCTTCTCGCGCTCCCCCGGCGGCTCCGTGCGCCAAATCAACGTCCTTTCTCATCCCTGCAACCCCGGGCGCAAAGCACACCTCTCTCGCAACCACATACAAATGTTGACCATCGAATTCAAATGATTTCGTTCCTCTCCAATAAACCGTTTTCATCAAAGGAAAAATTGCACTTTTATATCAATTAGCATAACGCGACGATGACACCGGCGAAAGCGACGAACGCCGCAAGCGTTGAGGCGGAAGGCGACGAGTTGCAAAAGTCCTGATCGCAGCACTCGACGATTTCTCTGTTGACGCGTGTCCGCATGACTTTCTGAAACTCGCGATTAAGAAATGCGACACTCGCTGTTGGACTCACCGAGCAGAAACGAATCTCGGAAGCAGCTGCGCGCTCGTGATCCCACAGACGACGAACCATCGACACGTCGAGGTTGTACTTGGGTCCGCGGTCGTCGATCTGCGCAATCACCGATTCGTCCATAATGCCGCACTTCCTAAATCTTTCTGAAAACGTGTGAGTTGATATCAGTGTAGCAGGACAGAAGGCGCTAACCTTGAACAGTGACGCAGAAACGTCCGGGACATTCCACGTCCACAAAGCTGCTATTTTCTCCGAGTTTGCACTTCACTCACAATCAGTTGGCGACCAGAGCGCTGAAGACCAAGAGAACAACGATTTTCATCTAAAATTCGACTTTTCAAAGAGATCGGAAGTTGACGACTTACCGTTGAGGTCGCGAGTCGCACGGCTCGACGAATGCGTAATCGACTCAAATGACCGTCTGCTTGAAAGCGGCAGCAATCGGGCTGCAATCATCAGATCTCGCCTGGGAAACAGCAGCGAATATTCGAAATTCGAAAATAAATAAATCGTCTTGCAGATGCAAATGCGAAACCAAAAATTATGTCCGGTGAAGAGTCATATCACCCTTGATTTCTGGGTGATTTATGACCGTTCCCCGGTTGCTCTGGCACGCCCGGTTCCACGACTTCCCGATGTATGTGGAAGTCGCTTATTAAGCTGCCGAAGACGGACTCGAACTCTGCGATGTTTCGCGCCGTTCTGCAACGTCGCAATCGACCACTTGAGTCACGAGCGAGAGGTTTCACTTTTCTAATTTAAATCTGCGCATTCAGCGAGCGACTCTGAAGCGCCCACTGACGTTGTTTCTTTGGCCCAACGCCGATTTCCGCGTATTTTCAGAGCGATTCTGTCTTCTCTTCGACGCCGCATCTTTCCGATTGGGGATCTTCGTTCCGCGGTTCCAGAATGTTCGTTGCCTCACTTTCGTCATTCATCGCCTTCCGTGGATGGTTCCAGTCGATCTGTTTCTCGGCTGTTTTGGTAAGAATCTAAGCGACCTATGTGTTCTGACTTTCATTTTCAGCTCCTGCCGACTACGTTCTCCGTTGGGGCGCTCTGCAACAGTGGACACCAGTGAACACATCTGTGCTGCCGTTCGTTTCTCATCTATTAACTCATTGTCAGTCGCGAGCGTTTCTTCAGTGCTTATCTGCAGCCTGCAGAATTGCAGTCCAAGTCCAATCTCAATGCAACATTTCATCGAATTCGCCTTTGCAGTGGCTGCTATTGGCGTCGCTAAGACAATCGATATTCGCTCCTCACAACGAGAGTTTATTTTCCTGCTTTGAAGGTGACAATATTATGACCGGAAACGAAATCCTTCGCAAACAAACACTTGAACGTCCTCTTGTTCGGCATTCTGTAGGTAATCGAGTCGGGCGTCATGTCGCTGTCGTAGTCGTTTGCGTAGACGTTCACTTCACGCGGAGTGACGTTGCAGCGGCCCTTCACGGAGAAGATCTTCTCGCCACTTGTCTTCCGCCACATATCGAACGTTTCCTTGAAAACAGCGAAATCCATCGTCAAACCACACGCGTCCTCGAAGAGGAGCGACTCGAAATTCTCTGAGAAGAGGAAACTGATCAAATCCGATGGTTTTGGCCACGAGCCGTGCAGTCTGAGCTCGCGGAGACTCGGATTCTGCTTCTGATGGTTGAGAAACTCTTCGGTTCGCGTTCCGTTGTACGACAGCTTCAGATACGCGATCGGCGCATCGCGGAAAAGCTGCAGAACAGCAAATAGCGTCTCGGTGGGTTGTTCTGGATTGAATTTGAGCGCCAGATCGGCATCGTCCTGAGTCACGATTGCGGGAATTAGCTGACCGAGCAGTTTCTCCTTCGAAATCGCTCGTCTCGCAATATTGGGCGAGGTGAACGGCTGAATATTGACCTCTCGGCGGGGGCGATACGCGGGTGGCGGTTGGGCGGACGGAGGAACCGCCGACAGGAGGTCTTCGAGGCGTGGAGGACGCTGATTGCGGTCAGTTGAATAGAACCAGTGGCCCGGCGACACTTCCGCTATCACGATCGAACGAGGGAACGGCATGGTCAGAGGAGTCTGAAATGCGAAAAATCGATAAAGGCGAAAAGGAGAAGCGACAGACGACACGACTGCGTGACGCGATGAATTTGAATGACGAGCTGGAAGAGGAGATGGATGGCAATGAATGAGTCATCACTCGCCGTCGCGCGCCGCTGAATTTCAGAATTTGATTGTTTCGAGAATGCAGGTGTGGTCAATAGATTCGCGGTGGTCCTCCCGTGATTCGAGCATCCACAGAAACAACCGTTTAGGATGCCTCACAGAGCAGTGAGCGCGGTGGAGAGTTGGAATAGCACGGATTAGTTCGTTTTCTTCTGAATAAGCTTGTTAGCGTGGAGCTGAAATGAGGTTGTGCGACGAGCCTAAACAAGCCGAGAGGAGAGAGAACTTGAAAGATCGTCGTCTTGACAACCGCGCGTCGATCCGAGCGCCGCCGGCGAACAACAACGCGGCAGACGATGGGACACACTGCGCTGGGCGACATGGCGAGGTGCGATGCCTCAGCCCCCTTTCCGAGTGAGCCTTTGGAGTTTGTGCATTTGGCCACACAAGCAATTCTAGATGTAGTCGCAGATCCAAAGAGCCGGAGAGGCACGGAAAGCATTCGAGATCCGTTGACTTTTGGACGAAGCGCGACAGAAAACAAGCGGCATCGTCATCGAGATGCAGCGCTCGCTGTTAGACCAACTCGTGTGCAAAATCGTGTTCATCAGCTGGTTTCGAACAGATCTGGGAAAATATTTGCCAACTGATAAAACGAGGAGTACAGTAGACCGACCATCAACGGATAGGAAGGACGATCGAATCTCCTCTGAACGATGCGATAGGAGAAGCGCCGCTTTATCGCCGTCAGTGCAGATCAGCGCGGAAGCTGCAAACAATTGATTCACGCACATCAGAAGCGGCAAAAGGATGAATCTCATTAACCCATCAACTCCACGTGTCTTATCTAATGCTAACACAGTTACGGCGAGTCGCCGTGCGGTCTCCGTACTGTTTTTGTGTGTTCTTCGTCAGTCATCTCCAAATGAGTGCCCTTGTGAGTGCTGTTTCCGTCAGTGCTTCGGTGATGCAGAATTGTTTAGGTTAAAAAGAAGCCCGGACCGGCGCGGATGCCGCATCCAACGCCAGTTGCCGTCCGGTCGAGAGCGTATCGGACGCGGGTTTGTTGTTATTTCGCGCGATTTCCACTCAAATTCGCTTTCCAATTTCAGTCGCGCATCGCCCGTGAGCGCGAAAACGCCGTAAAGCAACATATGCCACGGCTAGAGGCGCTGGAATCGCTAATCCAGGATAATCCGAGCGGATCAGTGAGCTGCGACGAGCTCGGTGTTGTTCTGTCGTTGTGCAGGGAGTGGCGAGCTGTGGATGAGGCATGTACAGTAAGACTCTGTTTACCTGCTCTGTGAACACGTCTCCTTAGGAAGTGAGCACTTCGTCTGTAGAAGTGGACGACCGAACGCGCGACAGAAAAGGAGCGAAGAAAGCGAGTTGTTGCTTGAGCGCCAAGACCTGACGGTGCGGCACGAGAGTCTCCTGGGAAGCGACGTTCCCTTCCACGCAAACGCAGAACCGATGAGTTTGCTGGCGCATAGCGAGCAGGTGCACACAAAACAAGGTCTCCGGGGTGTCAATCGCGTGTTTCTTCTAGAATCCGAGTTCTGCAGTCGACTTCACTCCCTCAGCTGTGGATCAGAAGAGACAAGACGAAGAACGTCTTTCAGAGGAACAGGAGAGTCTTCTTGAAGAAGGTTCCTTGGTGCTCGAAACAATGTGGAGTGAAGGCTTGTGGTTGCCAGTAAATGCCGAAGATGCTGATCTAGAGGGTGCCTATCTCTACGAATTGTAGTGTTCTAGTGCAGGTATTTACATGTGTTTTGACATATTTGGCTAAAATTACCCCACTCCGATGATAGGCGGTTGTTTTTCTTCCTTTTCAGCGTCCGATCTGAATCGTTTATTTACTTTCTTGCGTTGTGTTGTCAAGTAAATCATGTGATGTGAGCGTCCACTTGTTGGTAACGTCTACTCACCCGCAATGAGCGCGGTCTGGACGCTCTTCGTGAGAATCTGGAGAGTGACTCGTTCAGGTCCTGATGTATCCATTTGCTTTCAGAGATGAATCCCGAACGGAAATGCAGCTGCGGTCGTCCCGAGAGGTCTGCGCGAGACGAATCGCTGCGGGACGAATACATCTACCGGAGCTTGCGATGCGACCGACTGCGGATGGAGAACGAGAAGCTCCGCATTGAAATCGAGCTGATGGAGAAGATGCGGCGTTTGGCAGAGGAGCGACGCAGAGCCGAAGGTCAGAACTGAGCAGAAAGAAGACTGCGCAGATCTGCATTCGGTGACAGATTTCAATTTGTAACTGTAAATCCAGGAAATCCTCCCTCCGCGAAGCGAATAAACGAAATGAAGTCGGTTCTCTGCGCAGAGCGCCTCTTCCAGAATTCAATTCTCGACTGCAAACGCCCAATTTGATTAGAATGTCTGCATCATCGCAACTTCCTCCTTTTCCTCGTTTCCCAATCCTTTACGAAAGCTCCGACGTCATCTCCTATTTTAAGCGCATAACTAGCAGGTTTGGCGCCCATTAAGCCAAGAATATCCTTCTTCAAAGGCCAACAACTAGACGCTGACGTCAGAGTTCCGCTAACCAAGTGACGCGCTCAACATCGTCGTTTTGTCTGCAAAGAGGGCGGCGGCCGCAGAAAAGGACGCAAAGGGCTCCTCTGTCCGCTGTTAGTTCGCAGTTCTCTCTCGAGGGTCCGTTTCCAGCGCCATCGATTTGAAACCGTGAAGCTGCGCATTGCCGCCCGAAAGAACGCGGTTTCGTTGATTTGTGGATGCTAATTAGAAACTGGACACTTACTATTGCACTCGGCAATGCGCTGAAACGTGGCGAAATCGATAGTTTTTAGAGCGCACAGAGTGCCGCTGTTCACCAATCCGCCATTCCTTTGATTTTGCTCAGAGTGTTCCGGGTCTGCGTGTTCCTTGTGCATTGGACAGCGCTCGCTGGCCCTATTTCGCGAAATTCTACGGGTTCTGGCAGCTCTAGCAGTTTGGCGTGACTCATTCGTGCATCTGAGCAAAACTTTAACGCCTAGAACGTGAGGTTGTTTCGCTTTACGTCGTTTGAACGGATCCGCGGCTGCGATTTTCACTTCACTGGGCTAAAATCCACCCGAAATAGTCGACCTGATGCTTTGAATCACCGCTTTATTCTTCCAAGTGCGGATCTACTGCGTATTTCACCATCTTCGCCTCTTTGAGACTTTTGGAACACCCCAGCGCTGCATATCCGCCCTCAGCAGAGCGCATTCGAGTAGATCAGCCCAAGAAGTAATGTTTTTCTGTTGACAAACCTCAAATTGCTGCTCAACAGCAGATTCCTCTTGAAACGTCACCCTCTATCCAGTTCCAACAGCCTGATTCCATCACCAACTCAGCTGTTGCAGTTCCGCCAAGATTATCGCCTTCGACTATTGCACTCGGCGCTCTTCTTCTCTGCCTTCTATGATTCGATTTGGCGTTAATTCCTTAATTGCCAACCCAAAACGAATTCGCGCAGCTAATTCCACATTCTGATCGTTCTTTGTCGTCTTCGCCGCGCAGCACGCGCTCGCTTCCCATCAGATCAACCAAAAAACGCGCTCGGAATTCTAAATTCGGACTTTCAATTAGCGTTTGTGCCTCGCTGGCTGCTGTGCGCACTTCCTGGAACGGTCTTCAGGTGGCCGCGCGTTGTCCTCGTCAATTACCGCGCGATTAGCACTCCGCGTTCGTTTACTATTCCCCGCGGTCGTTTTCGAATTCAAAAGCGCGTCGCGAGTGTCGCAGCGCGCGTATCCGCCGAGCAGCGCGCAAACTCGGCTCAAACTTTGAGCGTCATGGTAACGCGACAGCGCCTCGTATCACCGGGGCCGCTCGTTCTCGTCCGCGCTTTGATTAGCGCACGGAGAGCGCCACCGTTCTCAAGCGCAACTCTGCTCTGTTTCAGGAGCGCGATGAGTCGAACGCCGAACGATCAACTGCCCTACAATCTCCCTTACAATCCGAATTTCTCTCCGCAGCAGCAGCAGCAGATGCCGAATCCGCCGCCGCCCGGATTCATCGACCGACCGATCTTCTCGCCCCCGCCGCCCTACACGCCTTCTGGCGCGAAACCGCCGAGTCTGGGGCCTCCGGGCTCGATGAGTCCAGCAGGTAGGCTCCCTTTCAGCCCAAAACTTGAAAATCAGTCACAAATCATGTTTTACTCCTTCTTCCAATGTGCTCCGACCTCTAGTCGCCAGTAGCGTTGCTCAGGCTTGTTTGGGAAAATCAAAATTCATCTGCAATTTTCTTGTTTTTCTGCCATTAATTGGTCGCTCGAAGTGACGCTCTGCGCCACGGCGTAGCGCAGTGCGCAGGCTGCTGATTATTCGTGAAAACAACTTTCAAAGTGCGAGATGCGTTCCAACAGGCGGCGGAACGACGAGAATCGCAAAGACACACTGCACGCGGTTGCGTCTTCCGTTCTCATCAAAGGTCGCCTCCTACGGTAAACTCGCACTTCTACGGGAATCTCACATGCACTCGCTCTAAACGGCAAACAACTCAGCGCATAGCGCACTGCAAATCAAAGATCTTCTGACGAGTTAAAAGCGAAAACTCGCAAACTTTCCGTTCGAAACCTCAAACTCGGAATTCAGTCGGTGATGTTTGGTCAGAGGCGACCAACGGGAAACTCTGAATTGTGGTCTTTGATGGTGAACTCGGTGCTTCTTTGAGCTTGAGTTCCCACCAGGCTCGATATCCCTGAACAGGTGCAAATTCCAGAGGTTTGGATTTTGGTCGCAATCACTTTTCCACCCGCACAATCCATTCATCTCCATTTGTGGCGAGAGAGACGGCTGCATTCGAGAGTGACTCACTTGAAATTAGCCAATTGGCATCCACAAGACAAGAGCTACCGTAACTCTCCGAGTTGATAACCTTTGAAGACGTCTTTCATCTTTGATACTCAATCTTCAAAACATGATCTGTGACGCTCAGTCTCCCAAAACAGACCCAAAATGCCTCCAAACTGCCTGACCGTAGCTGTTCTTCGTGCTGTGCCGCTTCTCTAACCGTAACACCGTCGTAACTCCATTCGCATTTCAGTCGAGTACTACAATCACCTGGGCATCGTGGTGAACCCCTATCAGCCCCAGCTTGCCGACCCACCCACCTGTCATCCGTTGTGTTGTGTGGCCACGCAGGACCGCAGCTTCACCGCCTCGTGTGTCGTGGTCATCATCATCCTCGTCGTTGTCGTCCTCCTCGTGCGCTTCTGTAGATAGCCGGCTTCTAACCGCTTCTTCTGTGATTCGAATAAATCCCGCACGAGTGCTTTCCGCTTAGCTTTCAATGTCATTTCAGTGGTGCACTACCAGACGACCCCGAATCGCATCGAGATCCGGCCGGTCTACTACAACGGCGCCTACAACGACGACTCGATCGGATGTCCCGACTGCCCCGAGTGCTCGCATCGCGGGGCGCTCGCCTTCGCCGTCTTCTGCATTGTTGTCGCGGTGTTGGTGATCATGATCCGCATGGGGATGAGTTGGCGACGCTGACAAGCTTGCACTGCTAATCATACCGTAGTCCGCCCCCCGCCGCCAATAAACTCGTCTTCCACTCACCGTCTTCTCTGCTTTCAGTCGGCTACCAGCAGCTGCCGCCCTCGCCTCGGCGCATCAACATCGAGCTCCGCGAGGTGCACTACGACGTCGACGAGGACGAGGTCGGAGGAGTCGGCGTCGGCGGCGGATGCGAATGTAAGACGATCTTTAAAGTGATCAGCGGATTCTTGTATTTCATTGCGTTCATGGTGTTTCTGATTCGATTTGCGGGCGCTTTCACCAAATAAACCTATCGTTCCCTCCGATCTGAAATCTGAAATCGGCGATTTCAGCGCAACCAGGAAGACTGCGGATCCCACGAGCACAGTATGACATTAGAAACGAGCTCCTCCGCGAGGACACGCATTCACACGGACTGATCTTCTGTGTGGTTTGCACTCTGCTCATCACAGTCACCATGGTGGGCGTTTTTATGCGATTGGCGGTCATGCGCCGGCAACTCTTGTGAATTGTATTTGATGCCTGAATAAACTCGAATGAATCGTTTGACGTGCGGCATGCAGCGCTGTATGAGGCACACTGAGGTAAACCTTGGTGTAAACCTGCGTTCTTCAGATAACATCTTAAATCTTGCAGAAAGGGTTTCTAATTCCGTAAAAGGACGCTCGCGTGAGCTGATTTGCAGGAACGTCGATAATCGGGTGTTAAGCACGCGCTGGACCTTCTTAAGATAAATTTTGTTCTAGCGGCCTGAAAGCAGTGGATGTTTCCTACAGTCCTCAAACGCGTTGTCGTATATCCCGACGAAAATCAAACGGAGAAATGGAAATGTCTGCTTTCCTGGGTGGAAGCAACCCGAGCTAAAGAAGGAACGAGAGATTTCGAGATTTCCAGTTCGTTCTTCACAAGGTGGCGGAACAAGTGAAATCACGAGTGAAAGACCGAATTGACCGCTTGCAACGCTCACCAATTGAAGGCTTACAATGCCAGCCGCCGTTGATAAACAGAAAGCGCAGTACGTGTGCTCGATCAGTGCGGTTTTCCAGATTGATCTCTGCATTGGCCGGGCACTGGATAAAGGGAGAATTACAGGACAACTCGCATGAGTACAACGGACGTCCTCCATCATTGTTGCGTCGAGAAACCCGCAAGTCGTTGAGCTGACTGTGAATTCAAGTTCGCACACTCGAGGATACTTGAAAATTCTTGTTTCTCATTTTTGTCTTCTTTTCTGCACGCACTGAAATGCCTCGTTAATTCTTTACCCAAGTCAACCCGCAACCACGTTCCCACGAAGTCAAATGCAAAGCGGCGGTGACACTTACATGCGAGCAACAAAGATTAACGTTCGCATGGCGCCTTCAAACGACGAATCGGTGCTGATTTAGAGCCTCGGCAGATCGGGAATCAATGGCAATCTGCCGCTGATCGTCTTGGTCAGGCAACACTGAGTACAATCCGGCATTCTTAGGCCTTTAATCAATTCTCAATCATCTTTTTACAAACAATAATTAGTTAGAAGTACACGTAGATTCAGTGAGTGGATGAAGGGAGCTGCGGCACCTGCGAGGCGCTCTGCTCCTGAGTGCCGTTTCCTTTGAAGACGAAGATCGCCAGAATCACGATGACGATGACGATTCCGATGCAGATGAGCGC